>JAPKLW010000320.1:341102-352311 GCA_026898455.1 Plectranthus barbatus
TTTCCCAATATACCAATCATAATGCTTTTATGTATACAATTCCAACACTGAGTTCTGTAACGGGACATTGATGGAATTCTACAACGATGCTGGGATTGCTCATGATAAGTCCGATCCAAGGACACCTCAACAAAATGGTCTTGCTGAGAGACAAAATTGCACACTCAAAGAAGCAGTAAGGACCATGCTTGCAGAAGCAAGCTTGACTGAAAGATATTGGGGAGAAGCTTTGATGATGGCCTGCTATACTCTGAATAGAAGTGCCATCAACAGTCGTCATCAAAAAACTCCCTACAAGATCTACAATGGTTTTAAGCCTTCAATAGCTCATTTTCGTGCTTTCAGTTCTCCATGTTACATCCATAATAACGAAAAGTCAAAGTTGAATACCTATAGTCCCAAGAAAGATGAAGGTGTGTTCCTTGGATATGGACACCCTTCATACAAGGGATATAGGGTACTCATCAAGACTACGAGACTTGTGGAAGTAACATGTTGTGTTGATTTTGATGAGTCTATTTTAGTGTGGAGGACCTTAAAGGAACTGGAACTTGATGCTCGTGAGATCAAGGATGCTGATGAGAAACTGAGTTCTGAAAAAGAAGATATAAATACAGTCTCTTAAGCTAGATCTATGAACGAAACATTAAGTATTCTAGATGACTCGGCTAAAGTGCAGCAAGCCAAAGGGGCCAGTTATGCAATTGTTCTTGCTGAGGCCATAGATTCACTAACCATTAATGTAGGTACTAATCAAGGGGGAACTTCAGGACATGCTGAAACTGAGTCAGACGCCCAAGCTGAAACTGACTCTGGCGATGCTGACTTTCCTGGAGAGGAAGAGGCTCAACCTGAAGAGATTATGCCAGAAGATCAAGGCTCTTCCTCAACCTGAAGAGATGATGCTAGAAGATCAAAGGCTGAAGATTGTGGAAGCAATCATTGAAGAAGAAGGATCAAATTCAGAAGTGGAAGATCAAGTTTCCAGAGACGATCTAGCCATGGTGGAACCCACACTTACCTCAATTCCAGTTTCCAAAACTGACTTTCCTGGAGATTTCATTAAACCGGTTTAGGTAAATTAGCTCCAGAGGCCCAAATGGTAAAGACACCATCCGGAGGATGCTGTGCTGGACAATATTGCCAACCCAGTTTGCACAAGACAAGGAAGTGCACTGCTTACTTGTTTTTAACTCTCAACAGCCCGAACCAACAAAGATAGGAGACGCTCTGAAGTCCAAATATTGGATCAATGTCATGCAAGAGGAGCTAGCTGAGTTTAAGCGTAATGAAGTGTGATACTTAGTGGATAGACAGACTCATCAAAGTGTTATTAGAACGAAGTGGGTATTCAAGAACAAAAGAGATGAAATTGGGAATATCATGAGGAACAAAGCTTGACTGGTAGCAAAAGGGTATGCTCAGTGTTAAGGAATTGACTTTGATGAGACTTTTGCTCCAGTAGCCAGACTCGAAGCCATAAGATTGTTCTTAGCTTATGTCGCGCACTACAACTTCATAGTTTTTTCAGATAGATGTGAAGAGTGCTTTTCTAAATGTGAAGCTTAAGGAAGAAGTCTATGTTGAACAGCCCCCAAGCTTCGAAGAGGGAAACCAAGTTTATAAATTGAGAAAGGCTCTCTATGGTTGAAGCAAGCACCCAGAGCTTGGTATGAGACTTTGTCTCAGTTTCTTCTCAAAAATGGTTTCTAGAAAGGGAAGATTGACACAACCTTGTTCAAAATCAAGAATAGAACTGACATATTGTTGGTTCAGATATATGTCGATGATATAATCTTCGGATGCAAGAACTTGAAGCTATGCGAGAGGTTTGCCAGCAATCTCCAGATGAGTATGATGGGTAAACTAACTTACTTTTTCAATCTTCAAGTGATTCAGCCTGAAGCTAGAATCTTCATCAATCAGAAGAAGTATACCAAGGACTTGATAAATGAGTTTTACCCTGAGAAGACTTGAGGATCCCGATGAGCCCCAGTGCTCAGATCAACCTTGATGAACAAGGAGAAGCAGTCAATCCAACAAGCTATTGAGGAATTATAGGATCCTTATTATATCTAACCACAAGTAGGCCGAATATCTCCTACTCGGTTGGAGTATGTGCGAGGTTTTAAGAAAATCCTAAGAAGTCGCACATGGAGGCTGCGAAGAGAACCGTGAAATACCTCAAAAGAACTAAGTCCTTGGCATTTGATATCCTAAAACTGACGAACTGAATCTAAATGCTTATTCAGATTCAGATTTTGGAAGATACCGTATTGATAGAAAGAGCACAAGTGGAAATTGTCAGTTCCTAGGCCATAAACTAATAAGTTGGTTTAGCAAGAAGCAACACTCCATAGCTACATCAACAATCGAAGTTGAGTATGTACACGCTGCAAGTTGTTGTGCTCAAGTCCAATGGATCTAATAGTAACCACTTGATTATGAAGTAGAAACTAGATGCGTGCCCATTTATTGTGATAATAGTAGTGCTATGTGCATCACAAAGAACCCAGATCACCACTCAAGGACTAAGCATATCCACATCAGACACCATTTTATCAGAGATCACGTTGAGAAGAAGGATGTGTATGTCGAGTACATAAGAATTGATGACCAATTGGTTGATATCTTCACCAAACCACTCTTTGAGACTCGATTCAAGGAACTTTGCATCAAACTTGGTTTGCTAGAGTTTGATGAGATCTCCATCAAAGAGGAGTAGTTGCGGAATAAAACTGAGTCCCAGCTCTCAGTTTTCAATTTTTGGACTTCTTATTTCTCATACTTCAATGTAGTGAAGGACATGCGGATTAAAATTGAGTCACAGCTCTCAGTTTTCTAGCCTAGAAGATTCTCTAAATTCACTTGATCCAGAATCAGAGAAATCAAATTTGAAGAAGAAGGAAGCAGATTAAAACTGAGTTCCAACTCTCAGTTTTCAGTTTGATGTTTACTATTTTTCCTAGAACGTCCTATGGTTGACAGTTGCCCGTGATAATCAGGATTCCAATAAGAAAAACTAATTGCTGTGTATATTACTTGAAAAGTAATAACACCAAATGAACAGTTTGAGCTAGAAATCTAAGCCTCGTATTCTTGATAGACACACGGTAATTTCAGAGAGCTTGAGATTTTAGTTCAACAGAGTTTCTGCTTGCGTGTGAGTGATAGATGCTTTCCTCTGTAGATGTGGTATGCTATTTATAGGCGGATTAGAGGACCGTTTGAATTTTCTGTCCGTTAGAGATAAATAGAATGTTGTCCAATCATCGCCATTCTTTTCCTGTTGTAGCAGCCTGCTCTATAGCTGCTCTGTTCTGTTTTTGCTTTTGTGCAGCGTACTTTGACCTGCTCTGTCAGAGCTAGATCGCCAGTCCGAGGAATCAATAACTAGAAAATTCCTCATTCATGATTGTTGGTAGACATTCTTTAAGGAATCTTGGATAAGACTTGAGTTTCACACGGATTCTTTTTGTCTTCTCGCTTTTCACGTGCTTTTCATAGCTTTGAAACTGGAAAACTGAATTCCTCTAGTTTTCTAACTTTTTGTTTCCTTCCATTGTGAAAGCAGTTGTCTTTGTCAAGCACTTGGTCTTTTCAGAGTAGTTGGTCTTAACAGACTCTTCCTTGAACCTCTGCGATATTTGGTGTATCTTCGCAGGTGAAATTCCAGTTTCCAAAAACTGGTCTTCTAGTTCTTTTCTAGTTTCTAGTTCCGAAACTAGACTTCTGATTTCTAGTTTCTAGTTTCTTCAACTTCCAATTCTGAAACTAGACTTCAGACATCTCGATCTCTTTTCTAGTTTCTAGTTTAGAAACTATATTTCTGTCTTCTCGATTTTCATAGCTTCCAGTTCTAGTTTCTTAACTTCCAGTTTCCAATTTCTCTATTACAACTCAAAGCATTCTATACAAGGACTACATGTAGTAATTGGTTAGAAACTAAAAGCTAATTTTGACACACCAAAACATCAAATAAATGAGTGAACCAGTTTCCTAATTCCTAACATATATTGAACTCTATTTGTAGAGAATCAAAAATTATAAAATTTGGAATATTTATTATTTATCATTTTATTATTATATAAAAGATATATTAATTTTATTTTTATATTTATAAGAAATTAATGGATCAATAAAATAGCGACAAATGTCACAATAATCTATATAATATATTAAATGAAAATAATCTACAATAATTATTCCCTCCAAATCTTTTTCATGTTAATTTTAGATTATTTTTATACTATTTTTATTATATTTTAGATCTTCAATAACCAACAATAAAAATATGTAAGAAATTATATTTGTCATTTTTTTCTTTAAAACATCTCATTTCAACAATTCATTATATTTATTATTTTTAAATAAGACAAGTATAATATTTTTTATAGAATAATATTTAAACAAACATAATAGGCTTTGTGTTTAATATAATTTTTTTTTATTTAATTTATATATATATTTGATGTATAATATTATATTAAGCATGAGCAAAAGAGCACAAAAAATTCTACTGTAATAAAATTTCAGATAAAATAAGAACTTAAAAATTACCTATGTTATAGTTTTCGATATCATAAAATTTGAAATTTTTATTTTTACAAGTGTGAACTATGCATAACTTATATATGATTATCTTCATTTAGTTAGAGGATGTGTTAATTTATTGTTTTAAATAATATTACTATTTCCACTATTATGAATTTTACCATGATGATTTTTTATGTAATAATCCATGAAATTTTAAATATTTATATAATGTATTAAAGGAGAATAGTTTATAATACTTGTTCCCTCCAAAATATTATCATGTTAGTTTTAAATTATTTCTATATTATTTTTTCTATTATATTATTAATAAACAGTAATAAAAATGTAAAACTTATATTTTTCATTTTTCTTTAAAATATTTCATTTCACCAATTTATTATATTTATTATATTTTAAATAATACAAGTATAATATTTTCCATGGAATAATATTTAAACCAAATCTCGTAGACTTTGTGTTTGATATAATTCTTTTTAATTTTATTAAATTTGTATATATATTTAATGTATAAAATTATATTGAAGTACAAGAACAAAACTGCACAAAAGATTCAATTGTATTTCTAAAAATAAGATCGTATTGTATTAAATTTTAGATAAAATAAGAACTCAAGAATTTATTTATGTTATAATTTGATTTTATTTTATTTGTTAATTTATGGTTTTTAATTATATTACTGTTCTAACTATTATAAATTTTACCATCATGATTTTTTATATAATAATCAATAAGATTTTAAATATGTAAATTTGAAGAATATGCATGAGTTTAAAAGAGACATTTTAATTTTTTAGAAGACTTTAGTTAACATTAACCACTAAATAAATTGATAATTTACTATTTGGTAATATCTTTTTTTACTCAATTTGAATTATAGTTTGACATTGCTTCTTTATATATCCATGTCATGAGCTACAGTACTTTTATTTATAAAATGTGTATATTTTCTTTTAATTACACACTTTTATTTATTAATATTTAAAACTATTAATACTTCTTACGAATTCAATTCTTTTGAAGAAAATTAAATGATTTGTCTTAATTATATTTGTGAGGTGACAAAGATTACATACTGCAAACTTTAAAAAAAAACATATTTACTTAATTTTATATTAAATATAAATAAGATGACTAAGTAGAATATAAGTTTATATTTAGAATTACTTAAAATCTTAAATGTGTTTTTAATTTGAGATGTAAGTGATTAAAGTATTTTGTCTGTTTCCAATAAATTACTAAATTGATATACAATTAAATTAAAACATCTAGATAGATTAAATTTTAAATTAATAAAATTTATTAAATAAATAAAATTTTACCTTGCATTAGGTGCAAATTTAGTATTAATCTAATAATAAAGAATTAATAATAAAAAGATCTCGTGGGCCCGCAGACCATTTGATTTATTGTGATTGCTGGTCAATCTTGGAGAAGTTGGGTTGTGAGTTAAGACATAGAAATTGTCGTTAATCTTTGTCTTAGGCAAATTAGACAGAGCCACATTGGCCCAAATGCCCAAAATTTATATTTTCTAAAAGAATCTAGAATTATATTTTTATTTTATTTTTTACAAATATTTATATACTATTTGAAATGCTAACATAAAAAATGAGTCTCTAAGCGATTCATCCTTCCCCAACGCTTACTCAAATCTCCGTTGTACTGCACTCTCCGAGTGTGCTTGTTCTTCCTTATTTTGGCAAGTATTTGTAAAGTAACTCTCGATGAAAAGAAAAAAGACACTCTATCTAAGAGCCTTATCAAGAAATGACACATCCCACTGGGTGTTCATAGTGACTGAGGGGTGGAAGATCAAGAAGTAGAACGCTTGATGAATGTGACAACCATGGTTCTTATAATAAAATCGAAGTTGAGCTTGGATTTGTAATGTTCATGAAAGAATACAAATCATAAAAAAGAAAAGATCTATACAACATAGTATGCCCATAAATACCTCTGTATAGGAAATATATTACTATCTACAAAAACTAAAAATGACCATTTATGCAAAATCCCCAAGTATTGCAGCACTTCTGGGATCAAAAGGTTTGAGTCTTACCAGCAAATCAGATGCTGTACCCTCAGCCAAAAATATGCACAATCAATAGCTAAACGGGGCCAAACCGCCGCATTTTCCTTGCAACCATGTTAACCTGATGTAGTTGTTCTGCAAAGAGAGGAACATCTCCCTGAAATCAGGATTCTCAAACAGATCCAAGGCAGCATAATAAAGATTGTCTTCAATGCCTTCGATCTTGTCCAGGGCTTTTATGCAGTTAGTTATACTATATGTTTCATCAATTTGAAGCTTTGTAGCTGCTCGCAACCTTGAGGACTTAACCATATCCAAAAAGGCTTCTGCCATAACATCGCTTAGTTCTTGATTCCAGTGGCCTTGATCAGAGATAGACCCTGTCTCTGATGTACGCTTTCTCTTTTTGTCAGACATGCTCTTGTTATTGTTCTGGGGTGAAGATCCGTTTCCTTGCATAAATTTCGATGCCGATGGAGTTCTTGGACTTGGATTTGCCCCTTCTGAACCTAAATGATCGGTCCCAGCTGACTTGTCCAGCTCTTCATAGTGACTTGACTGGGCATACTTTCCATCCACACCTGAATCTGCAAATATTGTGCATAACTGCTCGTAAATTGGACACTCCTTGGCCTTTGCTGGTTCCATCTTTGCTTGTGCCTGAATGAATGTAATGATTTATCAAATAATATGTATTTAGGAACATTTTCTTGATAGAGAATCATGAATGAGAAATACCCCAATATCTTCCCACAGATCGAAACCAATGTAGCAGGGATCCGGCATTGCATCGTTCTGCGTGAAAGTGGATTGCAAATTGTGAAAACGAGTACGGAGAACATCTAGATGCTTTCTCAATTGATTGTTATTGAAACTGAGACCGGTCTGTCGATTAAACTCCTCACGGATTTGACTCCATGTTTTCTTGTCGAAAACATTATTTGGTCTGTTTCCTTGTTGAATCTGCTCTACAACTATGTCTGCAAAGATTTTATCAAGTGCCGGTGTCCATCTTGTCCTCAATCGTTCTTGCTTAGTTTGTTGGTCATTCACTTCACTATCCATCTGTAGCATGGAAACCATTTGAGGAAGATAAAGCAAACTTTCAACAGGCAATGCAACTCAACAGCATATACAGTGAGTTTCAGATGAATGCAACTAGATTACCTTGAGTAGATCTTCGCCCCAAATTTTGCATATGCGATTGAAATGTTGGCTCTGCTCTTCTGCAAGCGTGTCCCACATCACACTGCCACAATCATATATAATTTACAACTCAGATATGTTGCTCCATTAACATAAAAGTTTTCAAGATTGTGAAGGCATATATCATTCCCCTAGGAAACAAAAACATATTTCATGAGATATTCATAGACAATTTTCCAGTCAAATAAATCATGCCGGAAAAGAAAAGTTCAAAGAAAGTGGGAAATTCAACTTGCAAGGCATTATACAAAAAGGGGAACAGTGTTAGATAAATTCTGGAATAATGTTTAAAAATAAGCCCACCAAGCTTCAACGATACATTGAATAAACTGCTACACTATACGTGGACGTTCGTAAACATCTAAGTTTTTCCTTCTGGCAGGCCCCTCACTTTCAATCAAAAATTTTACCTAGCCGTCCCTTTGCTCATTCTCTCTCTTTAAATAATGTCAGAAATTTTAAATTTAGACAAAGACAGATGTTTAGAAATGAGGGTTCATAAATATATTCTTTCTAACTTCTTACACTGAGTCCATTATTGAATCAGTAATTTTCAAACTTTAAGGTTTGGTTAATAATGTATGCTAATTGCTTAATGAAATATTACTAACTATAGAGAGGACACCATAGTAAAACAAAGCTTTGTAATCCTAATATTCCTTTCATTCCTCAAATGAATTCTCAGATTTAGTTAAACGAGTCAATATTCTATGGCAAACACATGCAACTAAAATTATTTTAAACTGCATGCCAAATTCCATAATAGAGTGTTTTTGAAGTGAAAAACAAAGCGGCCAGCACCATTGACGCTTCATATTCCATTGTTTATTACTACATTATCATGGAAACATTATCGACTCAGTACCAGGCTGCATCAACAGACTCATTTTCAGTAGAGTTTTTTAAAACGTTCCACACAACAATACAACTTGCTGTTATCAAACTGCTCCCCATAAACACTCCATATTAGACTTGAATATAAGTGATGAATGAAATCACTAGTCCTTGCAACCATTCATCAATGAACAAGGAAAAATATTACTTATATTACTTGCAGAGAGGATTGATTAACACGAACAGAAACATGGAAAGAAGCACTTTCAACCATTATTGTTCTAACCAATTCAAACATATGGCTAAAACTCAGTAACGGATCAATTTGGCTGTGGCTTCCTCATAAGTTCAATAAAAAAAAAAAAACAAACAAACAAACATTTTTCTACGAGTTCTTTCAAGCAAATGCAAATTTGACCACTTTCATTCACCACGACGAAAACAGGTTAAAACTCACAGACCATCCTCACCACAAAACAGCCGCCATCCTCCCCACTCCCCAAAACAAACCCCACAGAAAAGTAAGATTTTTTTTTTCCAACGATCCAGATTCCAGACCGTGCTTGTTCAATCAAAAGAACAAGAAGTTCCGTCCAATGCAGAAACAGAGAGCGAGTGAGTCAAATTTGCATTTGCATACATAAACCCTAAATACTCCAAAGCCCTTTCACAATTTCACTAAATACTAATATCCATTTCGCAACCAAATATCCAACCTTAAAATATCAATTGCAATTAACAACAAAAAATAAATAAATAATCTGTAAGTAGACGTGAACAGTGATTAAAAAAGCTACAAATTAGCATGCAAACGATATGGCGTGAAGGAAACCTACCTGATCGGGAAGATGAATCGGAGAAGGAACAGTTAACTTGAGACACAACGGAGATTCAGATCAAAAAATGAAAAATTGAGCATTTTAGGTTTTGGAGCGAGCAATTAGAAAACCCCAATGAGATTTACAACAGAATTATTGGGCTGCCCCAACCATTATTTCGAAAGGGTCAAAATTCATGATTGCTTAATTAGGGCCTAATCCAATGTTGAGAATTGAGATTAATTTTGTTTCTTTTTATTTTTCTTCTCATTTGGCCATGCTACTACAAAATAAAATCCTTAATGAAAAAATATTGAATATTAAAATTTTTATTTAAAACTGGTTGTTTATTTCAGAAAATAAATAAAAATCGGAAATTCGGTATTATATATTGAAATAAAATTAACATCAACTAATAATTCCCAACATATATCTTGACCTAGATGTTGTACATATATTTTTTTTAATACGAGTTGTCACCTTCGATCACTAATGCTCATTTCTAAGGGTTAATATACGGTTGATACGACTATAAATTAAATTATTTTATATAAATTGACAACAAAAAATTTATAAAAATCTAAATTAAACAGTTCAATAAAGTGTGTACAAACTAAACGGACATTTTAGTTTTGTTTCGAAGAATATGTTCCCTTTTATGTTTCTTACAAATTACTAATTTAAAAAATATATTTTTTAATCTTTCACAACACACTAAAAATATTTTGCAATTAAGATCCACAAATTTAATAATAAAGATAATATAAGCATTTTAATACATAAATATAATTCACAATTTAGTAAATACTATCGAATAATATAAAGATTGATATTAGTTGATATTTTGATCGATTCAGGTTGAACCAAGTCTAGATACATTCGTAAGAGCACCCACGATGGGGGAATCTTAAAAATTTTAAGATTCTGCCATGTGTGCGCCAAATCATTAATTATTATCATTTCATAATTTTTATATGTCCACATCAACATCCACTATCATTTTTTTATTCAATCACTTTTACTTTATATTCCCTCCGTCCCATTATATTAGGGACATAGGAGTGTGCACAATAACCAATATGCATTAGTATAGAAGAATTAATATTTTACCTTTTTAGGAAATGAGACTAATAAATGGGACGGACCGAAAAGGAATATGGGACTAATATGATTTATAGATCCCACTTATCATAACAATTACTATATATATATAAATATATATATATATATAGGGGAGTGATCTAGGCTGAACAGGTATATGTGAATGAACAGAGAACAAAATCTAACCATCCATTTTGTAAATCAACGTTCCAGATTAAATCTTTCCGTCTATCATTAAATAGGCTAGTTTTTGTCATTTAAAGGGCATAAACGGAAAAAAAAAAAAAAAAAAAAACCCGCACAATTAAAAACTGAAAGTCGAAATTTATGGGGACAGTTACCAATTAGGATCAACCCACGATCTAGACAAATTTAATCGAATATTTAGCATGTTTGTTGGTTGTCATTAATGATTTTTTCCATTATTATCAAATAAATTGGAAAGAGAAAATGCACCACGATTTATTCCATAATCTTAAGTTAATCGTTATCATTGTTTATTGCTTTGTATGTCATTGTTTATGACTTTGTGTGTCATTATAAGGTTATTCTCTCAACTTCCAGTAATATATTATCATTAAATGTATAAACAATTTTAATTATTCGTTAAACAGGGATTCGAAGAATGATACATTTATTCATAAATAATGACACTCACATA
>JAPKLW010000320.1:369282-401823 GCA_026898455.1 Plectranthus barbatus
ATATGTGAACCATCTCTCAGATAAGAAATAAGAACTAATCTAAACCTTTAATTTTAAATTTTGAATGGTCCAAATTTAATGTTTGACTTTATTTAATTAATTAATAAAATTATTTTTTAATTACACAAAGGAGTTAATGGTAATTAACATATTCAAATTATATTATTTCCATAACTAAATCCTAAAATTTCTCATCCAAGATTTGCAATCAAAATTATATACGTGAATTAAGATGGGATTTAATTTTCATTTTCATTTGCACCATGTTCTTTGTGATATTCTGCCACATCTCGGTGCCAACAATCATCCTCATCGGCGGTGGCGTCACGACTTTCAAGGCATCCTGGACGTTCAAGCACATTCTCATCGTTGGCGGCGTCGTATCTTTCCTAATGTCTACAGTGATTTTCCAGCCCTATCTTGCTGCTTGCCACCATCTTCTTCTATGGTGCCTTCATGATTCATTCGCAATCTTGTAATTAATGGTTTCGTGATTTCCCCTTTTGCATTTTTAGCAATTATAAAATTTTTTAAATATTGATTTTAGGTTTGATGGTTTACTCTTCGACCAAGATGGAGAAGTCCAAATTATTTTAAACATTTATTAATTCATGTAAAATGGATCAAATTGAAGATATTTTGAATTATTGCAGATTTTACGCCTGTAAATGTGCAGTATAACGATATAATAGTTGCAGTACTCTGATAATTTGAATTCACATAAAGAGTTTTGTTAAGATTAGTTATTTTTCAAAAAAAATTCAATGTTGAATTATTGCAGATTTTACGCATGTGAATGTGCAGAATAAAGATATAATAGTTGCAGTATTTCTGATAATTTGAATTCACATAAAGAGTTTTGTTACTATTAATTATTTTTTCAAATTTTTTCTATTTCGAATTATTGCAGATTTTATGCCTGTAAATGTGCAGTATAACGATATAATAGTTGCAGTACTCTGCTAATTCCAATTCACATAAAGAGTTTTTTAATATTAATTATTTACAAAACTTTCTCTATTTTGAATTATTGCAGATTTTAATTTTGAAATACTATAATTCATAATTCAGAGAACCAATCCCATTAAATTAGGAAACAAATATAATTTAATTTTGAAATGTAGTATTTTAGAATTCAAATTCCACAAAATTAGGGGCTGAAAATCGTGCACATATAATTTTGATTTTTAAAAAATTACGTAATGCAACTTCTTCCTCTTAATAATGCAACTTTTATCTCTTAATACTGCAGCAAATTCGATAAAATTATGCAGTAAAACTGTTCCGAAATTTTAGCAAATAAAATCATGGGTAAGATATGGGGAAGTTAAAAGGTGCGTCACATTTACTAAAAAACCCTTTTCTGCAACTTTTTTCTTCTATTATTGCAGCGAATTTTTGCAGCTCAAAAATACATCTGGAGCGTCAATTTTCTTTATCAATGGATAAGATCAAGTCTTATTTCACATCTAAGAGGTGGTTTCCACCATAGTGCACCCCATATTATATATATATATATATATATAGAGGTTAGATCATATGAGAATAGATGTTAATGTAAGAAATGAGAATAAATCTCAGCCTTTGATTTCACAAGATCTTCGGTCATGCTTTAATAATTTCCGTCTTCATTTTATCCTCCGCGAACTTCATTATTACATATTTAAGGGTATCATTGTCATTTAGCCTGATGGTATCTTCCTCAAATAATTTTCATTTTCATTTTATCCTCCGCGAACTTCATTATTACATATTTGGATTTCTAATTCCTTTTCAATTTCGATTTTTCATCAAATTTCAATTGCCTTGTTGAGTCATCCAATATTCTAAAATTAAATTAAATTTTATTATTATTTAATTGAATTTTCTAATTTAATGAAGTTTTAAATAGATAAAATAAATTTAACATATTTTTTTGAAAATTTGATTTTATTTTTATTTAATTTAATTTTTCTCATTTGATGGAATATAGAGAAGATAAAAAGAAGAGAACTGTTTCTAAAAATTTGATTTTTTTTCTTTTAATGATGTATATAGGAGATAAAATGACGAGAACTGAAATAATTTTTCCGAAAAATTGATTTTATTTTTATTTAATTTATTTTTTTCCATTTAATGAAGTATAGAGGAGATAAAATGAAGATAACTGTTTCTAAAATTTTGATTTTTTTCGTTTAATGATGTATATAGGAGATAAAATGAAGAGAATTGAAATCATTTTTTTCGAAAAATTAATTTTATTTTTATTTAATTTATTTTATAATGAACAATAATTGAGATAAAATGAAGAATGATTAAGATATAATGAAGAACTGCTAAGATAAAATGCATGTCACGTATAACATCAAAATTCACATCGAATTTATTTTATAATGAATCACATTTGAGATAAAATGAAGAATAACTAAGATATAATGAAGAACTGCTATGATAAAATGCATGTCACGTGTAACATCAAAATTCGAATCGAATTTATTTTATAATGATTCGCAATTGAGATAAAATGAAGTATAACTAAGATAAAATGAAGTATATAATACATAAAATGAACAAAACACAACTTTTGCGTCCTGTACGTTTGTAATGACTGTGTTGCCCTTCAATGAAGTAAAATGAGGATATTATGCCGCGTCTTTTGTTAAAGCTCCTATATAATCTGGATCGTTGATGTTGTCAAATCTATGGACGAGATTTATTCTCATTTCTCATGATAAGGACTATTCTCACCAGATCAGCCACCTATATATATATATATATATATATATATATATATGAGTGCGTGTGAATTTCTTTTCCGAATTTCTATTTTCTCAACAATTTTCATTCAAGAATTTGTGATTTTTTAATCATCATTTCGAAAAGAAAAAAAATTATCCAGAAGACAAATTAGAAAAGTACCTAACAATACTGAAGGATTCAAGTTTTATATTCAATGACATATAAACAGTGGCGGATCCAGAAAAATATCGTAAGGGGGGCTGAATTTTTTTTTTTGGCCTCAACCTTAACTTCAATCATTTTATATCATATTTTCATCATTTTTTTCATCTTTACGAGGGGGATTATACCATAAAATGCCGGATCACGACACTATAAAAACGAAAAAAAATTCGGGCTGGCCCTCATGTAGATCCGCCACTGCATATAAATAAATATTTATAAAAATAAAGTATTGTATTACGCAATTTATATATCAATTAGTTGTATATTACTTTAGTTTAAATTTGGGGTAACGATTGAAAGACTATTCAACATCATAAAATTATATTTTTAATTATCATTAGAACTTCATATTATAGATCTTAATCTAATCACCTTAAAATATTGGAATTATATAAATTAATTTTATATTTTGTTAATTATATGTCTTATACTTACTTTAATTTTTCACATTTAAGTATCTTTCAATAATTAAATTAATTATGTAAATAATTATTCACATATGTCCTGAAAGTTGAATTGATCAAAATAATTCATTATTTTAATTATAGATTAAATTGAAATAAAAATGAGAAAAAAAACTAGTTGTCACAATATATCTAAAATAAATTAAAATATGAGACTATAAATGCAAAGTATTAGTGCATCAAACTATATTGATAAATAAAATAAAATTTAAAAATTATTAGAATATTACTATAATGCAAACTGAAATAAAATACTCCCTCCGTCCCATTAGAGTAGTTCCATTTCTTTTCGGCACGAGAATTAAGGATTGTGAGTATAGTGTAATTAATATTTTATTAGTGAGTGTGAAAAAAATTTGCCATTTTAGGAAAATGAGACTATTTTATGGGACAAACAAAAATGGAAAATGAGACTACTCCTGCGGGACAGAGGGAGTAAGAAATAGTATTAATACATCACGCTTCAATATCTGCATATATTGTTTGAAGAAAACGAATAAAAGTGAAATTGATTATTATCTGATCTTTCACGGAGAGGAAGAGAGGTTTGAAGAGCAAGTGCACAAGCACCATCTACTTTAGAGAATCTAATTCGAAAAGGTTGTAAAGTGTATATAAATGATGCGTGGTGAGTATTGAAACAACATAACTCGCCATATTTGACAGAAAATAGGTTTAAGAACTTTGGTTGTTAGTCTCTTCGACATAAGAATATATATGTTCTTTTTATTTCATTGAGATTCTGAAAGGTTTGCAACACATGTGAATTTGATAATAGTTATTTCAACGTTAATAAATTATTTCGAAAATGTGCAATTAATGAATGGATAAGGTACGTGAAGATGATAGATTGGTAGTCACGTAAAAAAATAAGAGAATAACAAAATGAATGAATTCAAAAGTAGAAGAGTTGCAGTATAATGTTGATGTTATAACAGTCAAAGAGGAAACACAGGCTTCGCACTTAGAAACACAAATGTTAAAATTATTTTGACTTGAAAACTTGAACTCACAAACACGAGTATGTACTATCGATAACCAAATAATATTGTATAACTATCAACATTGTTGGTATGATTGTTTGGAAATCATAACTGCTATTAATGAAGCACAAGAGTCATCACCAAACTATAATATCCTGATCTGACTGAAGACATTAAAGAGGTAACGATGGAAATTGAATATATAAATTTTTAATACATGTGAGAGTTGTAAATCAAATTGCATATCAATCAGTTTGATATCCAAGTTTAATATATATAACACATGCTCAATACATGCAATTAAATAACTATCTAATCATATAACATACAATCTTTCAGATATACTATCAATTATAAAAGTTTATTTTGAAGCGGGGAGAGGAAGAGAAATAAAAGATTGAAAATATAATTTTTTTTATTAATAACATATTGAGGTTTTCCATAAAAAAAAAAATAGAAAATTATTTAGCATTGACAATTACAAATTATGAAGTGAAACTCATGATATAAAATATGTAGAAATTTTGATATAGAAGCGTAAGTGGTTAAGCGTTTTGTTTATGATCAATTGATCATATGTTCGAGTCATGTCGAATCACCCCTCCACATTTAAATAGTATACCCCATTTACAGAAAAAGAAAAAAATAATGTGTAAACATTATTTAAATTAAAAACTGACTTTTAGGCTAATAAATAAAATCTACAAATTAATCAAAATAAATATATGCAATATGATATGATATATATATATATATAATAAATTATATGCATGATCATACAATTTTATAATTTACGCATATTAAATATTTATATTACTTTCGTATAAATAAAATATTAAATTTAATATAGATACTGTAAACAATTAAATTCTCACGCATCGCGTGAGTGCATTACTAGTAAGTATTTATATAAGAATCATGCATGTTAAACATATAAAATGATATAAGATAACATCAATGTATAAATATAATACATTTTGAGATATTTTATTATATACAACATTAAAAATATATAATTTATTATTATCTTAAGAACGCTTTAAGATAACTCCAAGAACAACAACAAATAATTGGTCATGAAAGAACAACAAAAAATAATTTAGACTTACACAAGAGTGTAATTTTATATTACTGTAAAAAAATACCAAATAGGAAATTAAAGGGTAAATAGGAAAAAATACTCCAAACTATTGACGTATTTGGAAAAATATCTCAATCTATTTCCATTAGTTGAAATACCCCAAGCTTTACTTTTATTTATGAATTATGCCTGATCTATTGTTATTTTGGAAAAATACCCCAATGTATTATTATTAGTTAAAAATACCTCAATCTTTAATTTCATTTATGTATTACACCAGAACGAAAAATATTATTAGCTTACACAAAGATGGTAATCAAAACAACTATCTTCGTCGGTGTTAAATTTAATGTACTAAATAATCAATATTTGTTATATATTCTGAAAAGTATTTAAAATTCATGTTCTACTCTCTTTTTTCTTTTTTTCTTTTTTGTTTCCTTCGATTGGTGTAACGTCCAATCCAATCGAAGGCGCATATATTTCGATACAAGATCACACATCAAAACACGCATTGAAAAAAAAAAGAATTCAAGCAGCCGCAGGAAACAAAAAAAGAAAAAAAGCAAAAGAGCAGAACATAAAATTTTAATACTTTTCATAAGATAAATGTATTTGAATATATAACAAATATTGATTGTTTAAAATATTAAATTTAACACAAATGAAAATAATTGTTTTGACTGCCATCTTTTTGTAAGCCAATAATATTTCTCGCTTTGGTATAATTTATAAATGAAATTAAAGATTGAAGTATTTTTAACTAATAATAATACTTTGAGATATTTTTCCAAAATATTAATAAATCAGGGTATAATTTATAAATGAAAGTAAATAATAGTTAATAAAGAATAATACCTATATTTAAACCTAATGAAAACATTGAAAACGCTATAACTTGAAGCCTTCAATTGCTAATACACTTCGAACTTGGAGCGCAATGATTAACTAATATATCATAAGTTTAAATAATGGAAAGAATATTTCCTCGTCAATTTAGATTATACTATATTATATAAAAAATAAATAAATCTACATTTTTATCTAAAAAAACTGATAGTTCAAATCAAAACCTTTTCGAAATATTATGATTAATTATATTATAATTTATGCTTAAAATACATTATATTGAATTATCATATATATTATTATGCTTTTTGAAATTATGCTTGTTTTTTAATAATTAATACTCCCTCCGTCCCACTTGAATTGACACACTTACCAAATTGGGCGTCCCAACTAAATTGACACATTTCTAAAAATAGCAACTTTTTCACACTCAACAATAAAATATTAATTCCACTAACTCACTCTACACTCACAACTCTTAATTTCCGTGCCGAAAAGAAACATGCCAATTGGCATGGGACGGAGGGAGTAATTTTTATTTCAGTTGTTGATACTATTAATAGCTACATGTGATGTATGTTCGAAACCAAACTATCCCTCTCTATAATTAGGAAAAACTATGAGTTTTATCCTAATGTATCTAGAGATATAAACTTAGCCCGAAAACTTACGGATTGATCCGATTAAATTTTACTGAATGGACCAAAATCGAAAAATCTGAGGACCGATAGGGTTAAACTCGAACACGATGGCTACCAATTAATTTAATAATTTTTTTATCAATATTTTTTCCCAATTACTATGTAACCCAAATTTACTTTTAATATCTAAAACCGTATCCTTTAAATTAATTTTAAGTTATATAATTATATTTTGTATATATAATTTATAATAGATAGTTAAGTCCTTAAAGATTAAATTTTCAACATATAAACATTTGATGTGTTTTGATTTATTCTATAATAGAAAATAAATATTTCATACAATTTTTATTTTTTAATGGATTAAAAGAGTGAAGAACACATTTAACACATAAAAATATTATAAAATCTTTAAAATAAAAAATAATTTGAAAATTTATAGGCCTCATGGGCCAACCAAAAAACCAAAGGATCATAGTCGTGATATAGTCCAAAATAATCTCAAACTGATTAAATCCAAACTGAATAGATCGCAACTCGATAGATTAACTCGAAATTCAATGAGCTGGTCCGATCGATATATCTAAATATATCGATTAATTTTAAATTTTACTTTATCTTTTTTCTATTGTAGAATCTTATCTACTTAAAAATATCCTTAATCATTGATAGAGTTAAAAATATTTCCAATCACACATTACATTTTTTAACCAGAGAATTAGGAAGTGATCAAGGTAACAATAATGATACATAAGTTAAAGATTGTGACGAAAGTTTAGAGAGAAAGTGCAAGCACAATGTAAATATTATATTTTTTGGGAAAAAGTTTTATTTTTTAATGTAAGAATTTAATTCAACAATTTAAAATGACAAGTTAAATGCATACAATATAGTATAATGTAAGTTATGTAATGTATTTAACACTGCCAGTCTTTGAATGTGGAGTATCTTTTAACTAAAAAAAAAAAAAAACAAACACAGATAAATTTCATAAAAAAAAGTCAAAACAACAATTTATAATTTTTCTATATAATAAATATTTCAACTTGCACATTTCTACGCCCAGGACTCTCTCTCCCCCAGCGCAGTTCTCACTTCTCACTCCCAAAGACTCGCCATTTTAGTTCTTGCTCAGTCTTCTTTCTCTCTCCCCATTTCTGTCATTCAATGTTCCTACCAACGAATTAACCCTCTTTCATCTTCTCTTCACTGCCGACTCCTTCAAATTTAACTCACATTTTTCTGAGTTTTTTTATATACGATCCCAACTCCACCATATTCTCAACTTCATTAGAGGGACCGCATTTAGTGTAAAGATCTCATTTTTATTCGCAACATTCCAATCTAGATTGTCGGTGCTTGGATTACTTGTGGTTTTTATTATTTTAAAGAGATTCCTTGAGTCCAAACCAAGTCTTGTATTTTAGTTTTTGCATTTCATTAGATTTCAAGAACTAGGTTCTAGTTGGTACGAGGGAATACTCATACATTTCCTCTCTGTAAGAATGGAGGAGAAGAAGGGGTCGAGGGGATGGTGTGGTTGGTTTCTGGCCTTCATAGTTTTAGGAGCAGTGGCATTTGCTGTTTTCTACACTGTGAGATCGAAGACGCACAAATCCGATTCTGGGCCTGCCCCTGTTCCTGGCCCTCCCGGCGCCATTGCTAAGAAATACGCCGATGCTCTCAAAGTTGCTACGCAGTTTCTCGACATACAAAAATGTACGTTTTCCTCTTTCCTTATTTTTTTCTTATGCATTTAATGTGTGTGATTGGATCTGTCTGTAAGGGTGATGTTTGTGAGTTTCATGTTTATGTAATTTTGCTTCTGATTAGATTTGTGTGGAACTGCTCATGAATGTCTTGCTCGAAACAGACTCTGCTAATTTGGATAAATATGTAATGGAATTAATGTCTCGAGATTTGAGGTGATTGTAAGTAATGGTAGGATTCTTGTTAAATTTTGAAGCGGGAAAGCTGGAGAATAATGAGATTTCTTGGAGAGGGGATTCGGCTTTGAAAGATGGAAGTGAAGCAAAACTGGATCTCTCCAAGGGAATGTATGATGCTGGGGATCATATGAAGTTTGGATTTCCCATGGCTTTCACTGCCACGGTGTTGTCGTGGGCCATCCTCGAGTATGGCGATCAAATGAAGGTTGTTGATCAACTGGATCCTGTTCAAGACTCGCTTAAGTGGATTACAGACTACCTTATTAATGCTCATCCTACTGATAATGTTCTATACATCCAGGTGAAATTCCAAGCTTTTCGCTCTTTAAGGTTGTTTGCCCTTTTCTGTATCGACACATGTCATTGCCAATCCAATGGAACAGTAATGCTAATAGATCTTGAGTTTATTCTTCATTGGTTTAGATGCTTGTGAATAATTGTAGGCACAAAGAAGTCCTTTCCTAAGATTTCGTCTTCTTAAGAAAAGTCTTGCCATTATAACCTCAGACAGTTCTCTCGTATTTTGCTTTAAAACCTGTGTAGGATGAGTTTCTTCGATAGTAAAGAGTATGCAAACATTCAGGAAACATGTTGGCATTTTCTTTTGAACCTTTTTCAAGGGGAAAGTATGATCTTTGCTAATTCTTTGAGCTTGTGGACCAGACATAGAAATGTCTTACTAGTGTTCGTTCTTTATGTTGAATGGTATAACAGGTCGGGAGCCCTAAAGCAGATCACAGTTGTTGGGAGAGGCCTGAGGACATGACAGAGGATAGGCCTCTCACGCAGGTGAATACGTCTGCCCCGGGATCTGATGTTGCTGCAGAAACAGCAGCTGCTCTAGCTTCAGCATCTCTGGTCTTTAGGAGCAGTGATTCTGCATATTCTGCTTCGCTTCTGAAGCATGCTAAACAATTATTTACTTTCGCGGACAAAAATAGAGGGTTGTATAGTGCCAGTATTCCTGAAGTGCAAACTTTCTACAACTCTACTGGCTATGGTGATGAGCTCCTGTGGGCAGCAAGTTGGCTCTATCATGCAACAGGGGATCGGTCATATTTTGAGTACGTGACTGGAAAAAATGGAGAAGATTTTGCCAACTGGGGGAGTCCAACATGGTTTAGCTGGGATAACAAGCTGGCTGGAGCCCAGGTACATTTCATCTTTGAGGATAATTGCTCTCTGTTTTTCAATCTATTTTGAACTAGATATTACAACGTATTTACTTGTTAATGTGATGTGCAATGTGTGAACTTCCCTTTAAAATGTTGTAACATGAAGTTGAAGTCCTACTCGCTAGAAATTATTGTATAGATTTAATGTTAAGTCTTTTTATTATATGACATGAATGCTTGTTCGTCAACCTCAAGTTTAAGTAGTCCAGAAATTCATGAAGTTTATCTTGATATGAAATAAATTCTTCCTTTATCTTTTCTTTTTCCCTTGATTGCATCTGTAGCCATTCTACCAGCATCAGTGGAAATGTTTTGTAGGGGGCTCCATTAGATTTTATATAACAAAAGAATTGCAACATTGAATAAAAACATCAGCTTACAATAATGATAAATATATAGAAGCTCATGCACTAAAACTAATATTAATATCATAAATAGATCTAAAAATTTCCGTCTAATAGAAAAAATTTGGAGCTAGTGTAGTTTTTCATCACTGTGTAAGTTCTTACTAAGACATAGTATTTTCGAAAGTTTCCTTGTTCTCTTCATAGGGATTAAATCTCATAGTAACTGCAAGAAGTTTTTGTTAAATTAGTTATATCGTACATTAAGTCATATTTGCGTACACTGGAGTTTGCAGTTTTTCATGCATCCCCATACATATTTTATCCACCAAGTAGAAAGTAGAAACTTCTACTCAAAATAATGGACACAAAACCTGATCTGGTTCATATATGGATGTCATTCATTTAAGCAATTGCTTCTTCCTTATCTACCATGGAAGGAGTATGTGAATTCTATGCTCCATGTGAATCAGTAAACATCAACCTTCGTCATGTTAATATTTTGAATTATTAAGAACTCAGTGGTACGTGAGCTTGAGTCAAACATTTTGTTAGAACCAATTCAAGCAAATAGCTCATCCATCAGAAAGTAATAAGTACCTTACTGCAGGTTCTGCTATCCAGAGTGTCCTTCTTTGGCCCGGAGAGCCTCTCTAGTTCCAATGTCCTTGGGAAGTATAGAGAGTCAGCGGAGGCGGTAATGTGCGGTCTATTACCCAAATCGCCAACTGCCACCTCTAGCAGAACTAATGGTAATCTTTCATATGCCTTTTTTTTTTTCCTGCCTTGAATATTGTATTTATAGTTTAATATTCTCGAATCTCAACTCATTTTCATCAACATTGTTATTCGCTGATAACTTCTGACTTTTGCAAGTCTGAAGCTCATACGAACTTGTGTGAGCTCATAGAAGGTGGCCAGGATTCTGAAATTCTAAGTCAGCTGAACTTTGCCAACTTAGATCTTCCATTGTAACTTTCTTACATCATGTCAAAATATAATTATAAACGTAGACTTTGTTCTAAACTATTATTAAGTCTCCTCTTAAATCATTTTGTGCATGCAATTGCAAAGAGTGCTGAAGCATGTGCCGATTGCTAGATGGCACCACAAGATCTCTAGTAAATATTCTGTCTTCGTAGCACTCCAGATGTAGTCATGATTGAGGAACTGGAATATCAAGATCTGTTTGTGCTTTATGTATTACTCGTGTGTGTTCTTCACCTACGATTGTGTTTTCAAGTTTGATTTTTGCATCATTATCTTATCTTATATTTTGTAACAGGTGGTTTACTTTGGATAAGTCAATGGAATTCATTACAGCATCCCGTTGCCTCAGCGTTTCTGGCGCTCATTTACAGTGATTACATGCTCTCATCTCGAACAGCAAAACTAACTTGTAACGGAAACAGTTTTAGGCCCTCAGATCTCCGGAAACTCGCAATCTCTCAGGTATGGTTGCCATCTTCGTCTCAGATTTACATGCTCAATAAGAAGTTCAAATGCAGTAAAATTTCTCTTTTTTATAAGAAAAAACATTCTTCTTCTTTTTTCATCTGGATTCTTGCCTGAATGCGATATTTTCAGGCGGATTACGTCTTGGGCAACAACAGGATGAAAATGAGCTATCTCGTGGGCTACGGGGATAAGTATCCACAATATGTCCATCACAGAGGAGCCTCTATTCCAGCTGATGCAACCACAGGCTGCAAAGATGGTTTCAAATGGCTCGAGTCAGATCAGCCGAATCCCAACATTGCGATGGGGGCACTCGTCGGTGGACCGTTTCTCAACGAGACATTCATCGATTCAAGAAACAACTCGATGCAAACTGAACCAAGCACATACAACAGTGCAGTTATCGTTGGCCTCCTCTCCGGTTTGGTGACAACTTCCTCCGTGGTTGGATCTTTTACGTAAGAAAATTATTCGTTCGCTGCACGATTCATGCTGATCAAGATTCTTCATACATATAGCTTGTATGTTAGGAATGTGATGTGCTGGTAAGAATCTACACGTTTTGTGCATGTCTGTCAACCTCGAGTGTAAATTTTTGCAGTAGTAATGTGGTGATATTTGCTGAAGCTATGCTTGAATTGTGTCTCTCAATTATGTTGGGGTGACAGTTTGTGCTTATTGGATCCTTATATTGTCGATTAATGATATGATTTTTTAATGCATTATTCGTAGCAGATACGTTTAGGAAACGCTCAATTTGTATTCCAATATGATTCGTTAAACTAAAATACAAATATACACACTTTTAAGGATCCGTTGATCCAATTGACACGACAACAATTTGATAAAAATCCGAAATAAAGAAAATTATTAAGATTTCCAAACTATGGAATAATTAAAAAATAAAATAAAATAAAATATTTTTAACGGATATTCCAATCTGAATTTGATTCGATTAACGGATTGTTTGATCCAATTTGTATCCAATATGAAATTTTTGTGTACTTGGAGTGTGAATTTAATAAGGATCTGTATTCGATTATTTTCAATTTATATCCATTATTTTCGTGAGTTCACGTCGTGGCGAAAATTATCATCCTACAAGTATGTTAGCTAATTACATTAATGCTTGTAAGTTGCATCGAAATCCCTCTCCCTTTCACTCGTTTGAGGTTTCCGTGTATGAAGTTGCATTTTATAAGTATACTACCTATATTAATACAAGTAATCATATTTATCATCATGGAGATTTTAAAAACTTAAGAGTAAAATCTTAATTAGTACCTTGGTAATTTTTTATCATCTAAAGAATACAATACTTGAATTCTTTATATAATTAGTAGATGAATGGTCGCATTAGAGACAAAAATAAATTAAAGTAAAAAAATAGGCAAAAAAAAAAAAAAAAAAAGGATTCAAGAAAGCCTGTAAAGATCAACATAAAGATGATCGAGCCAATATGATATTGTATAATACAATCAGGGCCAGCCCTCTAATTTCGAACCTTATGCGGAAAATATAAATAGTGTTCTTATATTAACATTATTAATAATAAATAAAAATAATTCATGAAATTTAATATAAATGTAAAATATATCTTATATTATTTTTTATTATTTAAAATTTGTAATCTTATATTCTTTTAGGTCGAACCACGAGGGTTTTGAATACATTTTATCGTGAAAAAATTTCAAATAAAATAAATAACTTTAAATGTAGGTAAAGTTTCAGATGAGACGGTCTCATCATTTTTATTGTGAGACGAATTTAATGAAATAATGTATTTCTTTATTGCAAATGATGTTTCACCATTTTTATTGTGATATGAGTTTAATGAAATGATGTATTTCTTTATTGCAAATGATGTATTTCTTTGTTGCAAATAATGTAATTGTTAAAAATGAAATGATGTATTTAACTTATTGAAATGATGTATTAAGATCCGTCTCACAATAAAAAAATAGTGAGACCGTCTCTCAGGAGACCAACTCTTAAATGTATCATATAAATCAAAATGCACAACTATCATTTAAAGATAATTCTCTTATAGTTTTGAGGAAAAGATTTCCACAATCTATTTACTCAAAAAATTAAATAAAATAAATAACTTGTTAGGATCTTACATAAATAAATAACTTTAAATTATTAAAGTTATATTTTACTAATCGGCTATCTTGCATAATTTGTATTAGAAATAAAAGGAATACAATTAAATCTTTAACTTATATAAAATAAACTATAAATTTCTATTATGTACTATTTTATTTTAGCAAAACCAAAGATCAATTTATATATTTTTTATTAGCACAAATTTCTAAAAAAATAATTTGAAATTAATAATATATTACTAATAACATATATCATAAAAAATGGTACCCCTATATTTTTGGAACTCCGATGCGGCGCTCCTCTTCCATAGCCTAGGAACCGACCATGGATACAATCTGCATCTTTAACTGGTTTGTTGTTTGGCAACTTAGACTAAGTTTATTAGCAACCGGTCCGACTACCCAACCACCAAACTTTTTTAATATTTTATTAATTTCTCTTACTTCATCATCATCCAACCCAACCACAATATTTTTGTAAAGTTTATCAATGACCACCAACCACACTATGTATATAATTATTTTATTTGTTTTTAATTGATTTTTTTCTTAAAATAAAACATAATTTATAAGCAATTTTAAAATACGTATAATTTATTAACCAATTAGTAAAATAAAATTGACATAGATTGTGTTTTAGTTATAGTATATATTGTTATTTTTATTTTTCAAGTATTTAAACTAATTTTGAATTGTGGTTAATTTTATAAAAGATTAAATTTTACGAATTATTGATTAAAATACCAAACAACAAGTTGAAATAAAATAAAATTACATAAATTATAGAGATTATGCAACAAATTATGAACTGAAGAGATTAATGGAATATAATTTATTATACAGGTTAGATCATATGAGAATAGATGTTAATGTAAGAAATGAGAATAAATCTCAGCCTTTGATTTCACAAAATCTGCGGTCATGCTTTAATAATTTCCGTTTTCATTTTATCCTCCGCGAACTTCATTATCACATATTTAAGGGTATCATTGTCATTTAACCTGATGGTATCTCCCTCAAATCATTTCCATTTTCATTTTATCCTCCGCGAACTTCATTATTACATATTTGGATCTGTAATTCCTTTTCTTTTTTATTTTTCACAAGATTTCGATTGTCTTGTTGAGTCATCCAATACTCTAAAATTAAATTAAAATTTATTATTATTTAATTGAATTTTATAATTTAATGAAGTTTTAAATAGATGAAATAAACTTAACATATTCTTCTGAAAAATTAATTTTATTTTTATTTAATTTAATTTTTCTCATTTAATAAAGTATAGAGAAGATAAAATTAAGAGAAATGTTTCTAAAAATTTAATTTTTCTTTTAATGATGTATATAGGAGATAAAATAAAGAGAACTGAAATACTTTTTCCGAAAAATTAATTTTATTTTTATTTAATTTAATTTTTTCCATTTAATGACTTATAGAGGAGATAAAATGAAGAGAACTGTTTCTAAAAATTAGATTTTTTTTTCATTTAATGATGTATATAGGAAATAAAATGAAGAGTATTGAAATCATTTTTTTCTGAAAAATTAATTTTATTTTTATTTAATTTATTTTATAATGAGCAACAATTGAGATAAAATGAAGAATGACTAAAATATAATGAAGAACTGCTAAAATAAAATGCATGACACATATAACATCAAAATTCACATCGAATTTATTTTATAATGAATCACAATTGAGATAAAATGAAGAATAACTAATATATAATGAAGAACTGCTAAGATAAAATGCATGTCACGTGTAACATCAAAATTCGAATCGAATTTATTTTATAATGATTCGCAATTGAGATAAAATGAAGTATAAGTAAGATAAAATGAAGTATATAATACGTAAAATGAACAAAACACAACTCTTGCGCCCTGTACGTTCGTAATGACTATGTTGCCCTTAAATGAAGTAAAATGAGGATATTATGCCGCGTTTTTTGTTAAAACTATTATGTAATCTGGATCGTTGATGTTGGCAAATCTATGGACGAGATTTATTCTCATTTCTCATGATAAGGGCTATTCTCACCAGACCAGCCCCCTATATATACATATATATATATATATATATATATATATATATATATATATAGGGATGCGATCCAGTGAGAACTACTCTTACCATAAGAAATAAGAACTAATCCTCGCCATTGATTTTGATGAATGAACGCTCAGGATTTTACAAAAATTTTCGGGCATTTTATCTCAAAAAACCTGCATTATAGGGTATTTTTGTCATTTTGTACTTATTTAATATTCTGTTTGCATATTCTATCTCGACATGCATTATATATCTAACAAACATGCATTATATGCATAGAAAACATGCATTATATACCAAACACTCATTATATACCTAACAAACATCTTCCTACATTATAATATGGTATTACTCTTATTTAGAACAATATTATTATCATTATACGATATTACTTCCTCCATTATATATGGTATTACTTTTATTTTAGAGAAAAATTATATTACTTTTATTATAATACATATGTTATTACTATATAATACATAACAAGTGCAAATATAATAATGAATGATGATTTCGCTGAAATAAACATGTTACATTTTATCTATCATATTCTGCATTATATATTGTAACTTCATGCATTATACTGTGCAATTACATTCATTATATAAGAATTTGTGTACTGTTACGAGAATTATGCATATTATATATGGTATTACTTTTATTTTAAAAAAAATTTATATTACTTTCATTATAATTCATATGTTATTGCTATATAATACATAACACGTGCAAATATAATGATGAATGATGATTTCGCTAAAATAAACATGTTGCATTTTATCTATCATATTCTGCATTATATACTATAATTTCATGCATTATATTGTGCAATTGTATTCATTATATAACTTCATGCATTATATTGACCTCAACATGCATTGAATACCTAGCAAACATTCATTATATACCTAACAAACATGCATTATATAACATTATAATATACATTTATATAATATAAAAAATACATAATTAAAAACAAGTAATATATGATCAACTTTTATAACAACTATGATATTATCTACAGTATGCAAAGATAATGAATTTTTTTTTGATCTTGGAGGAAAAAAGTTATTGCATTTTATCTATCATATTCTGCATTATATAATATAACTTCATGCATTATATTGTGCAACTCCATTCATTATATAAGCATTCGTGTACTGTTACGAAAATTATGCATATAATCACTAATTTTCATTTTTTACGATGATTTTTAAATCGAAACATATGCAATAGGGATTTCGTTTGAAAGATAATTAAATTACCTTTAATTTGATATATGATACATTAAAAAATAATCTAAATCGAAGGAGATATGATCATTTAAAGATTTAGGATGATTTTAGAGGAGAGAGAAAAAATATTACAAAATTACCCTTTAATGCATGTTTTACTACATTATAATGCAGACGGGATTTATTTAGTCTTGAGCGTTGGATCACCAATTAGATGACTGAGATTAATTCTTATTTTCACATGGTAAGGGGAGTTCTCATATGATCACTCTCCTATATATATATATATATATATATATGTCAAAATGGGTCTCTATTTGAAGAGAATAAAAAATCTTGAATTTTGTTATAATTATTATTTATTTTTATACTATTATATAAAAAATATCTAAATTTTATTATTGTATTTATAAAATACTAATAGGGTAATGAAATGGTGACAAGTGTCATCATACAATTAATGCAAAAATAAATAATTAATAAAAATATTATGTGGGGCTCACATACCTTCTTGGTTGAAATGGTCTCTGGTCAACCTCTACTCTACAATTTTGCACTATTTTTGAATTTTTTTTATTCTCTTTTACTGATGTGGCAGGTTGAGTTGGGAGTTGGAGGTTGCTGATAATTCTAGTCTTATTATCTTGTGGTGTATTGTGATATGAGAAACTGAGGGGTATTTATAGGAAAAATTTGATCTCAAATGAGCTTGAGCTTTCATGGGCCAGACCAGAGACCAAAATGCAAATAACAAATAAGGTCTATCAATTAATTAATTCTCATATTCAACCCAGAATATAATTAATTAATTAATATTGATTCATGCTACCAGAGAATCAATACTGTCCTACCTATTTTCTACCACATTATGAGGAACGAGTTGCATAGGCTCGGTATATCCCCATATTTAAGGTTACAAACATTCATTAATTAATTTGGGCTCTGACAAGCTCCAAAATTAATTACTATCTTTTATCCTAAGTAGTACCACTCAACCCTTTTCAATTATGCTTGAACTTAATCAACCTGCAGGACTTTAGCATATCGAATCTTTTGAGCTTCTTAGAGAATGTCACCATCCTATACTAGATATGGTTACCTAGTTCCAGTCACAGACAATCATACACAAACTACTACCACCCAAGATACAGATATACAAGTTTGACTAGAACTCTCCTCCATAGTATCTCAAAGTGATACACAAGTCCGGTTATACCTCCGTACCTTCATGTAGGCTTATGATTCCATCAAGCCATCAAGATCAAGATTCCTTTAATGTCAAATAAAGGAATCGATCTTAACTTAGGTCCTATCAATGCGTACCGCACACACCAGCATACCAAGCAACCAAGATAAACTGCTTATTACTGCATATACTGCAACCTATACCGACAGTCTATCCTAGGACTGTTTCAACTGTGATAACTGTTTATATCTCGCTAGGTCAAACAATCCATACGATCTTCTGTGATCTCCTACACACCATATGATCTCCCTATCGACATGATAAGATGATATCGTTGTTTGATTCATATGTTTGTTAATCATATAGGACTATTGTATCATTGTATACAAAATCTTAATGATTACTAGTATATCAAACAAAACTATTTACGGATAAACCAATCATAATGCTTTGCAATATACAAAAACATAACAATCTCCCACTTATACTCAAAGCATAATGATATGCTTTTCAGAGTATCCAATGTGTTAAAACTATTAGCTGTTAATCTAAGCACCGAGTGGCTTGCATCAATCACAGTCCAAACCTATGAATCCCTATCATAGATTTCTGCATTAGCCTTTTTTTATCAATCAAGCAGCTAAAGAAAAAACTTTTATACTTTTTACTCAATTGCATGTCTTCTCTTATTTTGATATAAAACTCTATATGTTACATCACTTTGTGAATTCTAGGTTTCTCAAATTTGCAACTGCATTTGTACTTCTATCTCTCAACAAGTGATACCACGTGCAAATGAATAACCATTACCGAATTCTAGTTTGTAATGTCTGAATCATATTGATAACTCTCATAAAGAGTTATGTTTTGATCTCTTCTTATGAACTTTAGATGTTGTTTTGAATAAGATGCTTAGTAATCAAAGTCCTTTTTGCTTGTTTTTGCTTATTTGTAAATAGATCATGGTATTTTAACTTACGCAAGTTTTAATAAGTTTTTGCAAGCTTTTGGTGAAGTTTTGATCAGGTTCGGAATGCTAGAGATTTTCTGCCGCATGCTGTTAGGGGATATGCTCGAGCATGGGAGATGCATGAATAGAAGGAAGAAGACTTTCTCTCTCCGGGACCATTTGGAGACAAGGATAAAGGTCCTTTCGATCTTGTCTGCTGGGGGGACACGTGTCGCAAAAGGGGACCGAACTTTTGTCTGGATGAAATAGTGACATCCTCACACGTGGAAGATCTTGGAAGAGAGTGAGGAGATCGACGACTTTGGAAAAGTAATGCAAAAATATCAACAAAGGAGAAGCACTTGGTGCACAGAGGGGGAGAACACTCGTAGAGGACACACGCACGGGAGTGTAGACGGTGATTGAAAAAATCAGCTTGGAGAGGAAGTAATCGGAGCAAGAAGGATCATCGTCTATAGTTTGTTTTAGAATTTCGAGTTGTATTTTGATGATGAATGATCTTATATTTTCATTTATTCCTTTTTCAAGTATGAGCTAACTCTATTTAGCACTTGGGTTGTGGAACAAAACACTATTGCTTGATTATATGTTAGAATCATGTTTTGTATGACTGAACTTATCTTCGATCTTGTTTTCAATCATTTCTTGAGCACGACAGTGGAAAGAAACCCATCACCTATAGAGACCGAAAGGTAAAATAGGCCGAGGGGATCTTAGATAATTGTGTTAATTCCATAGACATATGAGATGATACAACTTGAAAGGGCTAGATGTATTGGGTTAATCACTTGAATATTGTGGTAGGCATAGACATATGAAACTCGGTAGGACAGTGTAGATCTAGTGGGACGACAGTTTGCTAGGCAGGTTAAGAAAAGTTCTAAGGTTCAGTTGAATGCGAGACAGAAGCTCTAGCATATGAGAAAGCAGAAGTGAATTGTATTCCATGACTCGAGTGTGCCTCTTTTTATTATTTGTGAACCAGCTTATTTGATATATGTTTATTTTGTGGAACGAGGAAGTATTGTTGATTTTGGTTTTATTTGGAATTATAGTTAATGCATATTTTATTTTGACTAGAAGTTAGACAAAAACCTCCTTCCAATTACAAGCAATTCCTAGTGCACGATTTAGAAACTCACTCCCTTGGGTTCGATATCTGGTCTCACTTGACTGTATTACTTGTGAATTGTGTATACTTGCACATCGGTTCTGTAGTAACACTATATCAAACAATAAGTTTTTGACGCCGTTGCTGGGGAGTGATTAAATTTAAATCTGAATGCTTTTGAATTGCTTGAGTTAGTATATTATATAACCTGACTGATTTTGGAAACTAATCATTTTCTCAATGCAGGAGGGTCACTAGTTTATGAGTGAAAAGATTGTGAGAGAACTATTCCCATTTGATCCAGAGATTAAGAGGACCTTCAGAAGAAATAGGAGAAAACAAAAAGTTAAGAAGATGGCTGAAGAGAATCCGAAGAGGAATATTGATGAGAAGGACAGGATTATCAGAACATTCATGGCACCAAGATTCACTAATTTTGATCCAGGGGTAGTGAGACCTGAGGTTCAGGCACAACACTTTGAGCTGAAACCAATTATGTTCCAAATGTTACAAAGTTTGGGGCAGTTCAGTGGTCAAGCCACAGAGGATCCACATCTGCACTTAAGATCATTTCTGGAGATCTGTGATAATTTTAAACTACAGGGAGTAACACCCGAGGCATTGAGGATGCGCCTATTCCCTTTCTCCTTAAGAGACAATGCTAAGACTTGGCTCACAAATTTGACACCAGGATCAGTGACAACCTGGAATGAGTTAGTTGAGACTTTTTTGATGAAGTACTTTCCTCCTACCAGGAATGCCAGGTGTAGAAATGCAATTATGTCCTTTAAACAGGAATGTGATGAATCAGTCAGTGAGGCATGGGAAAGGTATAAAGAATTACTAAGAAGGTGCCCAAATCATGGGATACCCTATGGTATTCAGATAGAGATTTTCTACAATGGATTACTTGGAAACTCCAGGATGATGATCGATGCCACTGCAGGGGGAGCTCTGTTGGACAAAACATACAATGAGGCATGTGAAATTTTGGATAAGGTGGCCGCAAATAATTATTTGTGGGAAAATTCCAGGGCAGCAGCTATCACTACTCCAAAAGTTGCAGGGGTTCTGGAAGTTGATCCTATGAAAGCTCTCACTGCACAAATGGAAGCTTTAGGAGCAACCATGAAGAATATCGAGAAGAATACCAGTCAAGCAATGGTTCCTTCAATGCCAACAGAAACTGCTATGGTTTTAAGCTGCATCTACTGTGGAGAAGGTCACAAGTTTGAGGAATGCCCTTCAAACCCAGCATCTATTTGTTACATGGGAAATAGACCTCAACAGTACCAGGGGAATAACAATCCTTATTCTAATACCTACAATGCAGGGTGGAGGAACCATCCCAATTTCTCGTGGTCTGGGCAAGGAAATCAAAATGCTGGAGCACGGGACCAGCATAATAACTTTAACAAAGGAGGATATAACCAACAGCAGTATAATCAGCAGCAGAACAATCAACAGCAGAGTGGTCAGCAACAAAGTTTGGAGGCACCACCTCAGAAACCTAAGAAATCCATGGAAGAAATGATGAAGGAATTCATGGCCAAAAATGAAGTGAGACTGAAAAGCCAGGATGCTTTGATACAGAGTCAAGCTTCTTCATTGAGAAATCTTGAAGTTCAAATGGGACAGCTAGCCAATGATATCAGGAATAGACCACAGGGGAACTTACCTAGTAACACAGAGAACCCAAGAGGGGGAAATGAGCAGTGCAAAGTGGTAACTTTGAGAAGTGGGAAGCAGATTGATGAGAGACCTGCTGAGCCACAACAGAAAGAGGTTGAGTTATCTGAAAAAGAGGTTCAGATTGGAACTAAAACACAGAGAGAAGGAAAAGCTCCTATCAAAGAAGCTTATCCAGTGATCAATGAGGAGTTGGTAAACCAAGAAAAGTCTGTTGAAGCTCCTGAGGGAAATGTACTTAACATCAAAAGGAAATCGGTGGAAGATGACTACAATCTACCTCAACCACCATTCCCTGTCAGATTTAAAAAGCAGAAAGAAGATGAGCAATTCAAGAAGTTCCTGGACATGCTCAAACAAATCCACATCAATGTACCTCTAGTGGAAGCTCTGGAACAAATGCCAACTTATGTAAAATTTCTGAAGGACATGCTGACTAAAAAGAAAAGGCTGAAGGAGTTTGAGACTGTGTCCCTATTTGAAGAAGTCAGTGGACCCTTGAGGAGGCAAATTCCAGCAAATCTAAAGGATACAGGGAGTTTTACCATCCCCTGCTCAATTGGAGGAAGAGATGTGGGAAGAGCCCTCTGTGATCTGGGAGCCAGTGTGAACTTAATGCCACTTTCAATTTTTAAGAAGCTGGGTATAGGAGGAGCAAGACCAACAACCATCACTTTGCAGCTTGCAGATAGATCAGTTGTTCATCCAGAGGGGAAGATTGAAGATGTTCTGGTCAGAGTAGATAAATTTATCTTTCCCGCAGATTTTATCATCCTAGATTATGAAGCTGACAGAGAGGTACCCATTATTCTGGGAAGACCCTTTTTAGCCACAGGGAGAACATTGATTGATGTGGAAAAAGAGGAGCTGATCATGAGAGTTCATGAAGAGCAGGCTAATTTTAACCTGTACAATACCATAAAGTTACCAGATGAATCAGAAAACTGCTTCACCATTGGAATATTGGAGTCAGTAATAGAGGAGCATGTGGAAGAACTGCAACATGAAGGATGTGAAAATGAGGACATATCTGGTGGAAATGCTGTACCATGGGTAGAGCATGGTGCAAAGTTTGGGGGGGTATAAATCCAATTTTGAATCATTGGATCTTATGAATAGGGAACAAAAGGAGCCGAAGACTTCTCTTGAAGAACCCCCTGAATTGGTACTTAAGTCTTTACCAAATCACTTGAAATATGTGTACTTGGGGGAAGAAAATACTCTACCTGTGATAATTGCTTCTAATTTGAAAGATGAGGATGAACAGAAGCTGATGCTCATGCTTAAGAAACAGAAACGAGAATTTGGGTGGACTATATCAGATCTTAAGGGAATCAGCTCTACAATTTGCATGCATAAGATATTGCTGGAAGATGGAAGCAAGAATTCAGTGCAGCCACAAAGAAGGCTCAACCCCAACATGAAGGAGGTTGTGAAGAAAGAAATAATTAAATGGTTGGGTGCAGGGATCATTTTTCCTATATCAGACAGTTCATGGGTGAGTCCATTGCAGTGTGTACCTAAGAAAGGAGGAGTCACTGTGATACAAAATGAGAAGAATGAGATGATAGCTACGAGGACAATTTCTGGGTGGAGAATTTGCACAGATTACAGGAAATTGAATGATGCTACCAGAAAGGATCACTTTCCACTGCCCTTTGTAGATCAGATGCTAGACAGATTGGCTGGTCAGGACTACTACTGCTTTTTGGATGGATATTCTGGGTACCATCAGATTGCAATAGCCCCAGAACATCAGAGTTTGACTACATTCACTTGCCCTTATGGAACATTTGCATTCAGAAGAATGCCATTTGGCCTCTGTATTGCTCCAGCAACTTTTCTGTGTTGCATGATCTCTATATTTTCTGAAATGATTGAAAACGGGCTAGAGGTATTCATGGATGACTTCTCAGTCTTTGGAAGAGACTTTAATACTTTTCTGGGAAATCTTGAAAAAGTTCTGCAGTTATGTGAGAGGTCACAACTAGTTTTAAACTGAGAGAAATGCTGTTTCATGGTGCAGCAAGGGGTAGTATTAGGGCACAAAATTTCAGGCAAGGGTATTGAAGTTGACCCTACAAAAATTGAAGTCATTGATAAGATGCCAATTCCAAACTCAGTTAAAGCAGTTAGAAGCTTCTTGGGCCATGCCGGTTTCTATAGAAGGTTTATCAAGGATTTTTCCAAGATAGCCAAGCCACTGTCAGAATTGCTTGAACAAGACAGGAAGTTTGGTTTCAGCAGTGAGTGTATGAAGGCATTTACCAAGTTGAAAGCTGCTCTTGTCACAACTCCTGTAATGCAACCACCAAATTGGGATGAACCCTTTGAGCTGATGTGTGATGCAAGTAATTATGCAGTTGGAGCAGTGCTAGGGCAGAGAAAGGATAAATTTTTCAGATCCATATACTATGCTAGCAAGACAATGGATGGGGCACAAAGAAACTATACCACTACAGAAAAAGAGCTGTTGGCAGTGGTATTTGCTTTTGACAAATTCAGATCGTATCTAGTTGGAACCAAGGTAATAGTATTCACTGATCATTCTACAATCAAGTACTTAATGGCTAAGAAAGATGCAAAACCAAGGCTCATTAGATGGATACTTCTCCTACAAGAATTTGATTTGGAAATTAAAGATAGAAAAGGAACAGAGAATCAAGTTGCTGATCATTTGTCAAGATTGGAAAATCCATTTGGAGTGGATGACACAACACAGATTAATGATGCTTTTCCAGATGAGCAGCTTATGGCATGCAAGGAAGATGCACCCTGGTTTGTAGACATTGCAAATTATCTTGCTACAGGCTGAAAACCCTATGGTTTGCATGGACAGCAGTTGAAGAGGTTTCTACATGATGCAAAGTTCTATTATTGGGATGATCCAACTCTGTATAGGCTGGGCCCTGATCAGATTTTCAGAAGGTGTGTCCCAGATTATAAGATTCCAGATATTTTGAATGAATTCCATGCTTCAGCATATGGAGGGCATTTTGGGGGATAGAGAACAACAGCCAAGGTGTTGCAGTCAGGGTTCTACTGGCCAAGGATCTTCAAAGGCTTTTGAGATTGTGAAGAACTGTGACAGATGCCAAAGAGTGGGGAATTTGCCAGCCAAGAATGCTATGCCTCTGAATAATATAGTGGAAGTTGAACTATTTGATGTGTGGGGTATGGATTTCATGGGGCCATTCCCATCCTCTTTTGGAAATGAATATATTTTGCTAGTTGTTGACTATGTATCTAGGTGGGTGGAAGCCTGTGCTTGTGCTCACAATGATGCTTCCACTGTCATTAAATTCTTGCACAAGAACATCTTCACAAGGTTTGAAACACCAAGGGCAATCATCAGTGATGAGGGAACACATTTCATTAATAAGAGTTTAGCTGCTCTTTTAGTCAAGTACAACATTAACCACAAAGTTTCAACTGCTTATCACCCGCAAACCAATGGACTGCCTGAATTGTCAAACAAAGAGGTAAAAAGTGTGCTTGAAAAGGTGGTGAATACCACAAGGAAGGACTGGTCCAAGCACTTAGATGATTCGTTGTGGGCTTACCGGACAGCTTACAAAACACCTTTGGGGATGTCTCCTTACAGGATTGTATTCGGGAAAGCTTGTCATTTGCCTCTGGAGATGGAGCATAAGGCATTTTGGGCCACCAGGAAATTGAATTTTGATCCTAAGGTAAGTGGGGAAAAGAGAATGCTACAGCTTAATGAACTGGAAGAATTGAGGATGCAAAGCTATGACAATGCAAAGATACACAAGGAAAAAGTGAAGAGATGGCATGACAACAAGATTGTAAATAGAAATTTGGAAGAAGGACAACAAGTTCTACTTTTCAATGCTAGGCTAAGGCTATTTCCAGGGAAGCTAAAGTCCAGATGGTCAGGACCTTTCACCTTGGTGAAGATTTATCCTCATGGAGCTGTGGAACTGAAAGATGAAGGCATAGGGAGTACTTTTAAGGTCAATGGACAGAGGGTAAAGCAATACCATGAAGGAGGCTGGAGCGAGCTAAAAGCTTCCTTCATATTGGAAGAACCCTGAAGTTGAGGTAACCTAAGCTATCATGAGGATTAGATGAAGCATGTGGTGATAGCTTAGGATGTTTATTTTAATTCTGCATTTAATTTCTTGCCTTGTTAAATTTAAGCTTATTTTAATTTAGTAGTAGTATAGTCGGATGCTGCAGCCTGTGAAAAACATTAGTGCTGAGTTGATTCGATTTAGTTACTCAGAATAAATTAGGAATTTTCTTTAGTAAGTCGAGTTTAATTATTCTATGTTTATCTTAAAAAAAATATAAATAAAAAGAAAACAAGAAAAATAGCAATGTTGGAAAATATGTGGATGAGGATTAAACAGAATAGCCGTTGAGGAGAGAGAGTGCGGTTATCCCTAGGAGTAACAGTTTTGGAAACTTACTTTTTAAATTGAAAAGAAAGGGATGTGTCTAATCAAGGGAAGTCGAAAGGGTTTCCTTATTTCTTGTGCCGGTTTTTGCTTAAAGTGGAGTTATATATATTATGTACATATTGTTTAAATTGTTCAAAAGCACTCCGTCTTTAGCAATTGGGCAGAAGAAACCAGGAAATCCCGTGCATAAATCAGAAATATTTGTCGAACAACAGGTACAAATTCTTCAATTCTCTTCACTCTTTTGCCTCTGGGTGTTCATATTTTCTCTCGAACTTGGTTGTTCCATGTTTCTTGGTTGTTTCTCGCGACTTAGAATGGCTGGTATGTTTTTGTTACTGAAGTTCTTGTTGATTTGTTGTCTGGGGAATGGGTAAAAATTCTTTGTTTGCATGATTTTTAAAACCCATGAACTTGAATAGAGATAGAAAAATTTGTCTTGGTTTCTGTGATCATTGCGAGTCGCATGCAGTAGTTCTGACAGGATAGTCTGACAAGTTTGCGCTAGGGCTTAAAACGATTTCAAATTTCGAACTGGTGTTTAATCTGTTGTGAAAAACTTTGAGTGAACTCAAAGTTTGGGGGTGGATTGTTGATGTGTTAAAGGAAACCCAGAGCAGTCGAATGCCACATTTCACTCTTGGAGTATTCATTCATACTGTAGCAAAAATTTTGTTCTTGGGGTCTGAAAATATGCTTTCTGCAGATCTAAATATGAGGACTAAGCAAAGTGGAAAGAAGCGACCAGGGATGAACATTGAATCCCATGAAGCTACACCGGAGAAAGCAAGTCCCGCTTCACCAAAACCCAAGGCTACCAAAAAGGCAAGGAAGCCAGAGCCTGCTCAAACATTGAGGAGGTCGAGCAGGGCTGCTGTCTCGATTATGGCTCAGAGGAATGCAAGGTTACCTCCCACCAGCGCAGAAAACCCAGTTGAAATCCCAGATGAACCAGTGAAGAAACCTAAGACCACAAACACCAAGCCCAAGAAAGGGAACCTGATGGATTTGGTTGACGCAGCTACTTCCAAACTTGATCCTGAAACTGTGAAGAAACTCGTGGAGGAGATCGTTGCTGAGAAAGAGGTCAAACAATCTGAAGGTGTGGAATCAGAGGCATAGGACAGTGTGGAAGGCCAGTCTGAAGAGCCGGAAGCAGAACAAGGATCCGAACAACCAGAGGACGAAGAAGTGAGTGCAGAGGAAACAGAGAAAGGCCAGTCTGAAGAGCCTGAAGTAGAAAGTGAGCCCGGTGCTCAGGAAGGTTTGGAGATCCAGAATCAACCCCCTGCTGAGGAAAAAGCAATGAGTGAGAGCACTCCGGCTGAAGAAGAAGCTGAAGCAACAAATGCTACATCATCCAACGAGCAGGCAACCACATCTGATGGAAAACCAACTACCAAAGGGAAGAAAACTGTATCTGAGAAGAATGCAACATCTAGGAAGAGGAAGCGAGTTGAGACTGTGGAGGATGTTAAAGAGATTTTGAGAAGAAAGAAAATGGGAAGGCGTGTAAAAGAAGTAGCAGTCAAGGAAGTAGGTGAGAGTTCCGTAAAGAAATCAGACAAAGAAAGAAAGAGAGAGATTAAGCGTGGAAAGGCCAAGGTTGCTGATTTGTCTGCAGAGGAAATTGACAGAATTCCAAAATTTTCTTCGAAGCTGCATAAGGCAAGGATGCAGGAGCTTGCAAGCCGCAAATTTAATCTGGAAAGGGGATTCAAGGACCTTTCTAAGGTGCCTGAAAAGATACTCAGAAGTGTCGAGCAACAAGGGTGGGAACCCTTTGTGATTATGCAGCCCGCACCGGTTATCGCTTTGGTTAGGGAGTTTTACGCCAATTGCGAGCAGTCTGCGAGTGTGGACTATGAGATTAGGAAATTGTCAGAGGAAAGGAGGTTGTTTTGAACCCCAGAACAGTGCACACGGTGTACGGCACGCATCCACCACAACCCGATACTTTCATTAATTTATTGAATTCAGCCACGAAGGAGCAGTTGGATGAGGCTCTGAGCGTTGTATCGGTGCCAGGCGCACGCTGGGTGGATGAAACAAAGGATAACCTCTCTGCCTTGGCCAGCTTCTTGACGACTGAAGCCAACACATGGATTCACTTTTTGAGGAATAGAATTAGCTCAACAACCCACAACACCTTTTGGTGGGACAGGATCGAATTCTAATGGTGGTTGCAATTGTGAAGGGCGACTTGATTGAAATTGCACCGTTTTATCATCGATTCAATAGGCGTCCAAGCTTCCAAAAAGGCTGGGCCACTCTTTTGCCCTTCGCTAATTTATGAGCTCTGCAAGCGGGCAGGAGTTCCCTTCCACTCTGAGGAGCCGAGGAGCATCGCAAAAAGCTACTTCAACATTCCCTACCTGACGAAGCGCCATGATCAAGCACAAGCCCGAGCTCAAGGGGAGGAGACTACCGTGGCAAGCGACGCAATGGAAGTCCTGCAGAGTGAACTGTCAAAGATCAAAGCGGAGCAAGTGAAGCTGTTGAAAGGGTTTAGGATGATGCACAAGGTGCTGCTGAAAATCAAAGCTCAAACTGCCAGGTTGTTGAAGAACAAGGGTGGTCGTGTGAAGAAGAAGACGGCTGATGGTGCTTCAGTTTGACGAACAGGGTCCTCTCTAACCTCTTTAAGCTTTTGCAAAAACAATTTCTGATTTTGTTTATATTGTTTCTATTTTTATGATTATGGTCTTTAGTTTTTGTTGAATGGGTGTCCGAACTTCATGCTTGTCCCATGTTAAAGTATGAAGTTTCGTTTGGTTTTATAATAATAAGTTTTAAGTCTAGTAGTGTGATCTCCTCTTGCCCTATGATGTCTCATTTTTCTTTGCTCTTTCTCATGCAGGCTTGGTTATGATCTCGATTGTTGAGAGTCAATCCTTGTCTACTTTTGCTGTTTAGCTGTGTACATGAAAACGTGATCTGCGAGACAAAGTTTGAATTCTCTGTTGTTTTTGAAAAAAAACCTGATACGCTGGACATTTGCTTGAGCTTAGCTGGTACTGCGTCATGAATTTCAAATTGTGAAATGTCATCTACCCTAAGTTCAATCTTGGTCAAAACAAATTAGGTCTGAATATACCACTTAGAGATGATTAAGGCAGTTTCTTGATCTTTGTGCCTTCAGAAGATTCATTGGCTATGTTGACTATTCCTTTTGCACCTAGATTTTGAGCTTGAGCCTTTTCTTGTTTACACCTACTTTATGTGAAGCCAAATCTCATACACGTCCCAGTCTAGAGGGTTGTGCCAACTTAATTCTATTCTAACATTGAGGACAATGTTATGTTCAAAGTTTGGGGGGGGGGGGGTACCACTTCCATTTGAAGTGTCTTCCTTAGGCCTTTTACCTTTTGAAAATAATGAAAAAAAGATAGGCATTTTGGCCTGAAAAAAATAAAAATAAAAATAAAATGTGTATGAAATAAGGCTGATGTCCACATTATCTATTGAGGATTTAGCCGAGTGATATAGCAATAGCAAATTGCTGAAAAAAAAAGAAGAAAAAAATGGAAGATTAGAATAAAGCAAGTCAGGTTAGAATAAGAAGGACAATGCCTCTAGACTTAAGTCACTCTATCCAAATTTTCTCACCTTGAACCTTGGCCTAACATTAGAAGCCATAAAGTCCTTTTGATCTAGGTGGGATGTGAAGCCTATTAGTGGAGAACAAGAGAGAATGAATGGGTAGGAAAAGAAAAAATGGCATTGATGAGCATTGAGGCTTGAATAAGTAGTTAAGGTTAAGCTCAGATATGATTTGGTTATCTTGAAATCTGATTTCTCTTTTTGTGGACTTTGAATTGTAAGATTGGAATGAGTGTATATTGTTAAACTTTGTAAAGAACGAGGACTGAAGTTGAACAATCAAGGGAATTATCATACATGCTCTCTTTTTGACTTTTGCTGAGGGCTTCATAAAGAGGAGATAAACTATTCTAGCTTATTACTTGTGAACTTTGGTTTATGTTAGTTGAGTTTATTTTAGTTGCTTGAGGACAAGCAACATCTTAAGTTTGGGGGGGGGGGGGTGATAATTCTCATAAAGAGTTATATTTTGATCTCTTCTTATGAACTTTAGATGTTGTTTTGAATAAGATGCTTAGTAATCAAAGTCCTTTTTCCTTGTTTTTGCTTATTTGTAAATAGATCATGGTATTTTAACTTACGCAAGTTTTAATAAGTTTTTGCAAGATTTTGGTGAAGTTTTGATCAGGTTCGAATGCTAGAGCTTTTCTGCCGCATGCTGTTAGAGGATATGCTCGAGCATGGGAGATGCATGAATAGAAGGAAGAAGACTTTCTCTCTCCGGGACCATTTGGAGACAAGGATAAAGGTCATTTTTTATCTTGTCTGCTGGGGGGAATGGTGTCGCAAAAGGGGACCGAACTTTTGTCTGGATGAAATAATGACATCCTCACACGTGGAAGCATCTTGGAGGAGAGTGAGGAGATCGAAGGCTTTGGAAAAGTAACGCAAAAATATCAACAAAGGAGAAGCACTTGGTGCACAGAGAGGGAGAACACTCGTAGAGGACACACGCACGGGAGTGTGGACGGTGATTGAAAAAACCAGCTTGGAGAAGAAGTAATCGGAGCAAGAAGGATCATCGTCTATAGTTTGGTTTAGAATTTCAAGTTGCATTTTGATGATGAATGATCTTATATTTTCATTTATTCCTTTTTCAAGTATGAGCTAACTCTATTTAGCACTTGAGTTGTGGAACAAAACATTATTGCTTGATTATATGTTAGAATCATGTTTCGTATGACTGAACTTATCTTCGATCTTGTTTTCAATCGTTTCTTGAGCACGACAGTGGAAAGAAACCCATCACTTATAGAGACCGAAAGGTAAAATAGGCCGAGGGGATCTTAGATAATTGTGTTAATCCCATAGACATATGAGATGATACAACTTGAAAGGGCTAGATGTATTGGGTTAATCACTTGAATACTGTGGTAGGCATAGACATATGAAACCCGGTAGGATAGTGTAGATCTAGTGGGACGACAGTTTGCTAGGCAGGTTAAGAAAAGTTCTAAGGTTCAGTTGAATGCGAGACAGAAGCTCTAGCATATGAGAAAGCAGAAGTGAATTGTATTCCATGACCTTAGTGTGCCTCTTTTTATTATTTGTGAACCAGCTTATTTGATATATGTTTATTTTGTGGAACGAGGAAGTATTGTTGATTTTGGTTTTATTTGGAATTATAGTTTATGCATATTTATGTTTTGACTAGAAGTTAGACAAAAACCTCCTTCCAATTACAAGCAATTCCTAGTGCACGATTTAGAAACTCACTCCCTTGGGTTCGATATCTGGTCTCACTTGACAGTATTACTTGTGAATTGTGTATACTTGCACATCGGTTCTATAGTAACACTATAGCACACAACATATATTATACCATGGCGGAGTTCCATAAAACTCGACCATTTTACACTCGGCCATTATATGATTCTATTACCCAATGTGAACATATAGTTAGAGTAAGATATTATTATGATTTAGTCCACCTGGAGATCCGAACCATAACCCACAACACATATACTTGACTGTATTGTGTCTGTCCAGGGTTAAGACTGATATCTATCAACTACGCCAAACTCATAGCAAGATATTAGATTTCATACAGCTTTTCGAGTAGAACTCCTTAGACAAACTAAACATCATCTTCTTGCAAACATGCAAGACTTTGATCCTGAGGATGTACCAGCGTCCCTCTTTCATTCAATATCTATATCTGTTTGGATAACCATCTCTGTATGCCCGACAATACCTCCACATTGTCACCAAATAGGAGAATATTATCTTGTTGGTCCCGGTTTATCAGAGTGTATAACGTTACGCAGCGGAAA
>JAPKLW010000320.1:416337-455560 GCA_026898455.1 Plectranthus barbatus
TCCTTCTTCAACTCTGATCAGCTGGTGGAGTGCGAGCACGTCACTTCAACCTCCACAGCTTCACTGGGTGTTTAGTTCTCCCAAGAACGTATCTTCTCAATACGGCAAAAGCCCTTAATAACTCAAGTGCTGGCTGGCACAAGAGCTGCTGTGAACTTCCTCAGAAGAGAAAGAACACCAAAGAGATCAGTAACTTACAAGCTAGAAGCTTGAAGTCTCGTGTTTGAATAAATCAACACACGGATAGCCTTTAGAAAGGCCTCGAAAGTGCTTTGCTTCTACTTGCTTGAGCGTAATAAATTTTCAGACTTTCGGTAGGTGAAGAGTATTGAATGTTGGTGGATCCCAGGTATTTATAGCCGAGGGATCCCATTCAAATTTTCTAGCCGTTTGGACACATCCGGAAAAGGTCTCTGTCCTCGTATGTCCTTCAGACGGCGGCAGGTAGGAATTTTCGGAAAGCGCCATGCTTTTGTCCACTTTATCTGACATTGATCTCTTTATGTCAGAACGGCACTATTCGTCAGTACGAGGAATCGGAACTGGTGTCTTGAACTGATAAACTTTAAGGTATCCTCCCTTAAAGTCATACTTTGTCAGTTTATTCCTCAGACGAATCTACTTTTTGTCTCTAAGACTCTGGGAGAGAGAATCTGGAATTCTGCTGGTAACATCCGACTGGTAGATCATTCTGGTGATCTTGTGCTGGCAGTCTCTGCTGGTGACTTTGCGCTGGCACAATCTAAGTCTACCAATATGTCTGATGTTAACCTTTTCTTGGAATCTCCCATGACTGGTGGTTTTACCGCTGGTGAATAGTGTCAGTGAGAACACGTATTCTGCTGGTAGGATTTGTCAGCCGCCTGCTGGTGAAATCCTTCCCAACTGGTGAACAGTAACCAGTCATTAGCTCTTCTCATGCTGGTGAACAGTGTCAGCACGAGTCTTTGTCAGCCGCCTTCGGATGAGACTTTCCCAACTGGTGAACAATAGCCAGTCGTTAGCTCTTCTCATGCTGGTGAACAGTGTCAGCACGAGTCTTGTCAGTCGCTTGCTGGTGAGACTTCTCTCAACTGGTAAGTACATCTCATGCTGGTGAACAGTAGCCAGCATGAGTCTTGATCAACTGCGACTTACAACTCAAAAGACCTAAACAGGACTTTACATTTGAGACTAGAGCTATCTAGAGACAACTGACGCTGGTAGGACTTAGGATTTGATCCACCAAAACACCAAAACTAGAATCTAAACAAGTAGCTACTGGGGAAAGGAAACTTAGCCAAATTTCCCAACAACTTATGTAGCAAACTGAGGACTAAATTTTGCTCTATCCAAGACATCAATTTCACCTCATCTTAGCTTTACGTGTACATGTCCTTGAATTAAATCAAAGACATCACATATTCGCAAATTGATCCACCATCATCCAATTACTGTCTCATAACGACCCTATTAGACTAGATATGGTAATCCTTTTTCATACATCCATAAGTCGTGATTATATCTCATAATATCAACCGCATACTCTTAACACTGAAAATTCGAGCCACAACATACCCGTGCATGCTCTTTCAGGAAAGGACTCATGACTAATTGGATAAAGACGGAAAATTTTGAGCAAATAAGTGTTCAAAGGCAATTAATGATTTATCAAATCGCATGTCCATTTTAGGAAATATGACCAAATAATAATGTCGAGCAAGAGTAAAATATGAAAAGTTTGTAATAACATGTCTGAAACAATTTAACGATCAAAGTAAGAACATACAAGCAGAACATTGAAATAGATTAGCATTATAACCTTTTGATAAACCAATACTATTGTTTCCTCCAATTGCCTAAGTAATTTTATTGCAAGCCACACATGTGGACGTTTACAACAAAACCACTTAACCTGACTGTATCTTTCAATTCCAGTCCTTTATTTCCAATCCATGTCAATTACCTTAGATAAATGGAATTAATAATCGGAGATAAACTTAGACCATGTTATCCTACTGAGCAGAGACATCACAAACGAGTTATACTCTGGAAAACATCTAAGCAAATAACCACATAGCCAACCTTCCCATATAAAAATCATTTTGTCATACACACACCAGGTCCATGACGCAAAATCTTTTATAATAAGGTTGTCTCATTTAATTCAATCCTAGAGAAATTGTAAAAAACCAAATACGCAAACTACACATGTAGACATTAACGTAAAGACTCCCACTTCTCACATGAATTAAATGTTTTATTTAGAAATCTCATCCGTCAGAACTTATGGATAATTAAAGTAAGCATGCTACACATGTAGACGTCTACTCACTCTATTATTCACTTCCGATTAGAGATCTCTTTGTGGAGGTCTTGATTTTATTTAAAAATCTCTTGTTTAGTATTATTATTTCAAAAGGATGTTTGCGCAAATAATTATTTTATGCTACTATAAGTTATGTTATTGCTAAAATTTCATCATATGTAATATGATCCCAGAATTTATAAACATGATTTAATACATAAAATAAAACAAACAAGCATGCTAAATTAGTAAAACAATTAAATCATGCTTTCCTATTTTCTCTAACATGATTAGTGTGTAAATAATTCACCACATAATTCAAGAACAATTAAAATAAAATAAAATGTCCTTGTGGCCCGAAGATGTGGTACCTGCATATCTACCTATTCTATTACATAAACTTGAGATATCCAACTCTTCAAATTTTTGGGCCTTCAATTCTTTGTTGAAATTTGAAAACGGGTTGGAAAAATGCAGATTGAACTGGGTTTTAAATTTCAGGCCCAAAAATAGAAGAAACCCTAATTTTCAAAATTTCGGGCCGCCTCCAGGCTGCCGGGCCTGCCAACCGGCCCGCAGACTCCAAACCTTAATTTTTTAAAATTTTTGATTCTACATTTTCATCCAGCCGCCGCCACCGCCACCGCCACCGGTACCGTCGCCGACCAAGACAACATCGGCCAGAGAGCACACACCGTCCAGAGCTGTACTCCTGGCGTCGAAGCAGTTGCCGGAATCATGCAAGTGCATAAGGTAGTGCTGAACCACACACGCTCGCACCCTGCACAACTTCCCAGTCCACGCATGCTCTGCCGGCCATCGCGTGCACCACGTGCACAGCACCCACTTGCGTGACCAGCTCCTATCAACAGTTGTCTGTGGCTGGAGCTCGAAAAATAGATATAGTGACTAGGGTTTCGATAGGCTTGGGGTGGCGGCTAGGGTTTCTAGAAGACAGATTGACACAGCACGCGTGTTGATCGACACAATGCATCGACCACTGGTGGCTAGGGTTTCTGTCGAATGCAGCAGCCGGCTCTGCTAGGGTTTGACCCACGAGGTGGCTACCGTCATCGACATCCCTCAGGCCGTCGTCTTCTTCCTTCCTGCACCAGCGACCACGCCGCCTCCATCCTCTTATTGCTGTCGCCTATCGCTGCTTCTTCCTTCAACACCGTGCGCAGAGGATCCGACCCTCCTGCGACTCCAACCTCGTCGACCTTGTTCTGGACCCAGACACGAGATACGGCCTGCGCAAAAGGAACCACCATGCACAATTCTGGCCCTCCTGCACCGCTGCTGGTCTGCACTATCACCAGAGTTCATGGCCGCGGCTGATGCCTGCCACGCGCTGCTTGCGCCTGACCAGTGGCCGCTGAAGATGCATGGGATAGGTCTGCGCGACTAGGTGCTTGCGTACTAGCCCGAAGGCTGCGCAACACTGCCCGTTGCCGCCGCCTTCTCGATCAATGCCAGTATCATTGCCAGAATTACTGCTGCACCGGCGTCTATACACTGTTCGTAAGGGCTACTGCATCGTGATATCGTGCGCTGCGTGGTGCTACAATTCTGCACTGAATTCGTTCTCCGTGTTCTTCGTTCTTCGTGTTCTTCGTTGTGTTCTTTGTTCTTCAATATATTTTATTGATTTTACATCGAATAATAAAATACAAATCTATTCTATTACATTCGTTCCTAAAAATCTAAGCACGAATTTTCTCGTGGTGAAAAACAATTCAACACAAATAAACCATCACAGATTAAACATGCAAAACACATGAACCACAGATATGAACCTGGCTCTGATAAACATGAAAATAATTTAACACTATTATTTTCCAGATAGAGCCACAGATATGAACCTGACTCTGATACCAATTGAAGGAATTATACCATGAACCGAAATTCACATAATTTGACTGAACCAAGGAACTCTGTGGATATCTAAATAATTGTCATACATCAATTATTCCGTAGCATGCTCCTATTTAATAAATAAATTGCCATGCAGATGTTTATCAGATTACCTGACATCTGTAGTGTCTTCATATCTGCGTGTAGTGATTGAAACCTTTGAATCCATTGAGCTCCATATTTAATACTATGGAATAAAGATTAAATATCTTGATTTTAATAATTAAAATCGAAATATATAGAGAGAGAAGAAAATTATCCTCCAGATCTGATCTTCTGATCTGTATCCCAGCTCCGATCCGGGAATTTGGTGAAGATTCCCTCTGAATTCCGTGCCTATCGAGAACAGAGTTTCCTCCCTCTCTTCAGATCAATGTCGCCCAACTGCAGCTCTCAAATACTGGTTTGCTGCTTGTTAACTTATGATCTTGTGGTGTATTGTGATATGATAAACTGAGGAGTATTTATAGGAGAAATCTGATCTCAAATGGGCTTGAGCTTTCATGAGCCAGATCAGGGACCAGAATGCAAATACCAAATAAGGCCTATCAATTATTTAATTCCCATATTCAACCCAGAATATAATTAATTAATTAATATTGATTCATGCCACTAGAGAATCAATACAGTCCTACCTATTTGCTACCACGTTATGAGAAACGGGTTGCATAAGCTCGCTATATCCCCATATTTAAGGTTATAGGCATTAATTAATTAATTTGAGCTCTGACAAGCTCTAAAATTAATTAATATCTTTTATCCAAAGTAGTACCACTCAACCTTTTTCACTAATGCTTGAACTTAATCCGCCTCCAGGACTTCAGCATAGTAAACCTTTTGAGCTTCTTAAGGAATATCACCATCCAATACTGGATATGGTTACCTAGTTCCAGTCACAGAGAGTCATACACAAAATAGTACCTCCCAAGATACAGATATACAAGTTTGATTAGAACTCTCGACCGTAGTATCTCAAATTGATACACAAGTCCGTGTATACCTGATCACTGTAATTTCTACAGATTAATTATAGAAATAGTGGCAAATAAATTTGTAAACCCTAAGGTTATCGATCCAGGGGAATGAAGCAACGAAAAATCCTAAATACTAAATCAGACGTTCTTAAAATACTGGTTAGGAAAAATAATTAAAAAGTTTTGGTTGTTTTGAAAATTGTAATACTTGCTAATGAAAATTAAACAGGAAATTAAAAGGCTTTTGGATTCAAATAAGAGAAGCACAGATTCCAGGGATATCTACTTATCAAGTATGACATGGATGAATGAATTGATTAATTCCCAATTTTAATTCCTCTTCGTAGTGAAACATCAGAAAAATATTATGAACTTTTTTGTTTGACAATTCATAAAGTAGATTAATTAATTACCTATCTCCGCTCGGTCTCAAGATAAATTAACTAACTCCAAAGATCTACAGATTTATCCCTACAATCAATCTCCTTCAGTTACGACAAGAAATCAGATTATATTGTGAAAATCTTTTTCGATTGAAAACTATCACAGTTACGTCTCAAGTAATCAACTAGATAATCCTAAGATGTGGCCAAAAAATCAAGATTATGAATAAGCACAGATTTCAAAAACTACGAAGGGAAAGGGAACATAATTCAATTAATCAAACATGTATACATTGATAATTCGAAACCCTAGAATCTGAGGAAGAGATTAGTTACACATATTCAGAGGAATATTCATCATAGAAAAATACAACCTGAATTGCGTAGAAACTTGTATCTGAATGTCTTCCCACAAACTTCTGTTTTCAAACATTAACTCTAAAATTCTTGGAAATCTCTCTAAAAACTGAAATCTGGAATGAAGTATGATAAAAAGGTCAAAAGGTACTCTCAAAATCGACATTATTAGGATATTTATAGAGGTGGGGGTGTATCCTATCAATTCTAGGGCTAAAGATATGAATAAATCCAATTTTTATCAGATTTCCGCTCCAGCAGAGAGGCTCGCGTCGATCGTGGCTGATCCACGTCGATCGACGAGGCTTCCTGGTCTCCGTCGATCGATGCTGATTGGCGTCTGTCGACACGGCTTCTCGTCCCTTCTGTGCGGTCTCACGGTTTTGGCCATAACTTCCTCCTCCGAACTCCGATTGACCCGATTCCAGTTGCGTTGGAGAGCTAACTCAAAGCATCATCCATTGACATGTGCCAATAGCTCGAATTCCTCTTGTGGAAGAAATCTTCACTGCTACTCTTACACGTCACTGCTTCTGGAACTGTTTTCTCGTGAGTTTAGGCCTAAAAACCTGCATAAACATCAAAACACACCTAAAACCACCTAATATTGACATCATGCATAAAATATATATATAAACTCAATAAATCTACATAAAATAGTTGGAAAATAATATAGATAAGTGAGTGAAATAATGAGCTTATCAAATCCCCCAAACTTGAACGTTTGATTGTCCTCAATCAATAGGCAAGAAAGAAGTCAAAAGATTATGTGGTTAAAGTGCAATGCCTCACAAGATTCATTACAGTCGAGAACCAAGAATCCACTACCCACAAGCAATTTGAAAGAGACAGAAAATTCATCAAGCGTGGAAGAACTCACAGGAAGTGTATCGCTCAACTCTCAAGTGTTTAAGGTAAAGATGAAAGCACTCAACAACTTGTATGAAGAAATTTCTACCATAGGCTTGCAAATTTTCTAATATCTCTACTGCTAGAATGTGCACACAAGTCTAGAATCAAAAAGGACTTTCGAAAGGTTGTAACGTAGGCTTTTTCTGATAAGGTAGGGAAATATGGCCAAGTGACTACATCAATTGAGTTCATGACTCTCAACATCTCCAACCACCATCTATAATCATCCACCTTATCTCCTCATATACATCAACAAACTCACAAAATAATTTTTTTTATTTTTTTATAGCTCATTTTGAATCTCTTATGCTCTTTTCGATAATTTTGTATTCTTTTCTTTTCAGAGAGCTTTCTTTTGAGCTTCTTTTTGCACACATCTTTTCACCACTAATTTATCATTTCTTATCTCCAACTCACTTTCAATCAACCCCACACGTACCACAACTCAAGACACAAGTGAGACAATACTTTTCTTTATCTCATAGACAAGGAAAGAAAAATTGTACAGGCTCAAAGTGGCTAACTAGGGAAAAATTTATTGTGAAGGGACAGTGTTTAGGATATTGGGTTAACAAAGATGGCCTAATATCATTTCCTAAACTTGTGCACACTATGCAGTCTCAACACAGAAAATAGGCAAGTTCTAGAGAAATCAAAACACACATGTGAATCTCACATCAAACGAAATAAAGGCTCAAATTCTCACACAAGGATTCAAAAATTTTCTTCCACAATCAATTTCAAATCAGCTCAATCAGCATGCAAGTATAAGTTTCAAATCAGTCCTATCATGCGGTATTCTACATTCATAGGCATCTAACCACAATCTCAATCAATTCAATACTCAACCCTCAATCAATTCTAATCTCACAATCTCATTTAGATTATCTCAAAACTCAATAATTTTCCCCACAAAACAGCATAAAATAGAAAGGTACGAAAAATTAAAGACAAAAAGCAGAATAAATAAAAGATAGGATGTTCCATCTCTTGTCCACATCCCCCCAAACTTATTTCCAACTCGAAGAGTGGAATAAGTTTGAAAATCAGACAAAAGAGGGAACGATACCTGGTAGTTGATCTCAGACATCAACTTTTTTATCCCCCAGAGTCTTCAATCACCATCAGGGAGGTCGGGTCCAGGCAGGTCCTTTCGCGACCTCCTTTCCATCTTTGTTCTTGACAACTTGCATCCCCCATTTCTTGGTTTCTTTTTCTAGAAGGACCTTGTGTGTGCAAAATGCGGGGCTGATCCCCTTGATGTCTCTCATTGTCCCCCCAATGGCGGACTTGTACTTCCGTAGAACTCGTAGTAATTTTTCCAACTTCCCATACCTAAGGTGTGCCGGAAGCATCTTGAGTTCCAGAACCAGCGGATCAGAGTTAGATTGCAGCTTTCCCCGATTTGCGTCGGTTGACATGGGTGAAACTACCGCAATCCCTTTTCTACGTCGCGCTGCTTCTGACAATGAACTCTCCGTGTCTGACTTCCTTCGTGCATCGATCGATGTGTCACCAGCGTCGATCGACGTGGATCCTAAGGCTGCATCGATCGACGTGGAGGTAGTTCCACGTTTTCCCTTCTTTTTCTGGCTGCGTCTGCTTGGAAATCGCTCCCGTTTGTTCTCTTTTTCATATGTTATTCCCTCGGGTACATCCAGCTTCATCACCTGATCCACAAGCTCATCGTCCGCCTTGTCCAAATCTGAAGACAAAAACAAAGAGTGTAGTAAGCGGTTCTCTAGAAAATCCGGATCAATTGTAAGAGAAGAAAAGGGAGAGGAAATCACCAGATTTGAGCATTTGATCATGTGGCACTCCTCTTGGTAGCTCTCTTCATTACGCTTCTGCACTGCTTTGTAGATGGGGAAGGTGACCGACTCGTCATTAACTCGGAACGTCAGTTTACCGTCCCGAATGTCAATCAATGCTCCAGCAGTCTTCAAGAAAGATCTCCCCAAGATAAGCTGGATGTTGTGGTCTTCTTCCATGTCAAGAACCACGATGTCTGCTCGAATGATGAAGTCTTTCACCTTCACAAGTACGTCTTCCACGATGCCTCTTGGGTAGGACACCGATCTGTAAGCCATCTGCAATGATATGGTCGTTGGTTTGATGCTCCCGATCTCTAGTCGCTTGAAGATTGACAGCGGCATTAAGTTGATGGATGCGCCAGAATCGCAAAGGACCTTCCCAAAGGTCTCTCCTCCAATGACACAGGGGATCCTGAAGGATCCTGGGTTTTCTCTCTTAAGCGGCATCTTCTTCTGAATAATCGCACTGCATTCCTCGAACAAGTTGACCCTCTCGTGCTCCATGAAGGGTCTTTTCTGAGAGACCATATCCTTCAGAAACTTGATGTACCCGGGCATCTCACGCAATGCCTCTACCAGCGGAATGTTGATTTGCACCTTCTTCATGTTCTCCAAGAAGCGTGCATACCTCTCGTTCATCTTTGCTTTAGCAAAATGCTGCGGGAACGGCAGGGGAGGCTTATACATTGGTAGAGCAGGGGCGGTCTTCGATCGACGAGAGTCAGCCTCGGTCGACGGAAGTTTTGGATCTTTGTCGATCGACGGGGAAGTGTCGTCGATCGACGGAGCTTCGCCTATGATGACTTCTTCTTCTTTCTCGGCTTCTCCTTCATCTCGGGTGTCTGTCCTTGCTTGCTTTGGCCCTTCATAGGATTTTCCCCCTCTCAGTGTGATGGCATTCACTTGGTTCCTCTGATTCTGGTTCTTGGGGTTCATCTGAGTGTTGCTCGAAAGTTGCCCCGGCTTGTGCTGGGCTCCGAGGGCATCGGCAATCTGGCTGACCTGGGTTTCTATGATTTGTACATGCTTCTGCACTTGGTCCACTTTAGTATTCACGCCTGCAATTTCTTGCTTCAACTTGGCTACAGTATCAGTAGAGCCTTCCATGAACTTGGCCAAAATCTCCTCGAGATTTTGCTTCTTCTTCTCCACTATTGCTCCTTCTTGTACGGCAAATCCTGGTGGTGGTTGCTCTGCAGCTTGAGGGTTTTTGTAGGAGAATCCAGGGTGATTCCTTGTGTGATTGTATGTATAGGGCTGGTTGTGCTGCTGATTATGTTGCTGATATCCTCCACGGTAGTTGTTTTGGTAACCACCCATTTGCATGAAATTTATAGCGGCACAATCCCCCTCAGGCGGAGCTTGTACTGGCTCTACTACAACAACTGTTTTCTCCTGCTTCAGTGCAGCGAAGTCTTCCCTTAGCTTTTTCAGCTCGGTTGCCAAATCAGGTTGTTCGACAACTTTCTCCACCACTTTCTCCTTCTCGATCGCCATCACAGGCCGAGTTCGGCTTGAGGACCACCGTTGAGTGTTGTTGGCCATCTTTTGGAAGAATTCCATGGCCTTCTTTCCGCTTTTCGTCATGATGGTGTCTCCCAGTGTGGTGTCCACCAACTTGACGGTCTTCTCATTGAGTCCCTCGTAGAATGCTTCTGCCTGTTCTCCTGGCGGAAAGCCATGTCCGGGGCAAGATCTCAGTAGCTCTTTGAATCGCTCCCATGTCTCACTGAAGCTCTCATCAGGTTTTTGAGCGAATCTGATGATTTCCTTCCTTCTCTGCCTAATGACATTCGGGGGGAAGAAGTTTTCCAGGAACTCATTCCTCAATTCAGTCCATGTGCTAATACTTTCCTTGTCCAGTGCAGTGAACCATGATTGTGCCTTATCCCTCAGAGAGAATACGAACAGACGCATTCGGATGGCACTCTTGCTGACTCCTCCAATCTTGATAGTGTTGCAGAGCATAAGGAACTTATCCAAATACGCATAGGGGTCCTCAGTAGGTCTTCCTCCGAATTGATTTTGTTGCACCATCTGTACCAATCCGGTCTTTAGTTCAAAATTGTTGGCATTGATGCCAATCTTGAAATATGTCTCCCTGAACCGAGGTTTATACCAGTTCTGCATGGCTTCCTCTTCTTCCTCATCGTCAGACTCCCCTGGCGGATCCTGTTTATCATCCTCTCCATTGTCGGGATTGTCATCAAACAGTGGGTTATGGCGAAGATCCCTTCCATTCGGATTGTTCCTCTCGAGGTCTCTTTCCAGATTGTATTGTTGGATTTGCGCCCTCATAGATTGGACTTCTTGGAGAAGCACAGCCTGCTCCTCTGCAGTTAGCACTGGTGGAGGCGGTGGTACGTTATCTTCCATCGTGTGATTACTTGAGCTTTCCTGAGCACGCTTATTCCTTCGGATCTTTCTGCAAGTGGCTTCAATGTCCGGATAGTAATAAAGCGGGTCTTTTCCTCTAGCTCTTGTACTCATGCACTACCTGTACAGCAAAGGAGGAAGTGAGGTAAAACTGAAAATAAAACGAAACGAACTAAAATTAAAAACGGAAATTCTTAAAAAAGAACACGGCGTCGATCGACGAGATGTGGCGTCGATCGACGAAAGGAAAACAACTTCGTCGATCGACGAGAGTTAGCGTCGATCGACGTGAAATATAAAAATGCGAGAAAAAATTCAAAATATACGAAAATTACAGCCTAAATCAGTATTTCAATCACAGATTTAATAGTAAGATTAATTCTGTTCACTCCCCGGCAACGGCGCCAATTTGATCACTCTAATTTCTACAGATTAATTATAGAAATAGTGGCAAATAAATTTGTAAACCCTAAGGTTATCGATCCAGGGGAATGAAGCAACGAAAAATCCTAAATACTAAATCAGACGTTCTTAAAATACTGGTTAGGAAAAGCAATTAAAAAGTTTGGTTGTTTTGAAAATTGTAATACTTGCTAATAAAAATTAAACAGGAAATTAAAAGGCTTTTGGATTCAAATAAGAGAAGCACAGATTCCAGGAATATCTACTTATCAAGTATGACATGGATGAATGAATTGATTAATTCCCAATTTTAATTCCTCTTCGTAGTGAAACATCAGAAAAATATTATGAACTTCTTTGTTTGACAATTCATAAAGTAGATTAATTAATTACCTATCTCCGCTCGGTCTCAAGATAAATTAACTAACTCCAAAGATCTACATATTTATCCCTACAATCAATCTCCTTCAGTTACGACAAGAAATCAGGTTATATTGTGAAAATCTTTTTCGATTGAAAACTATCACAGTTATGTCTCAAGTAATCAACTAGATAATCCTAAGATGTGGCCAACAAATCAAGATTATGAATAAGCACAGATTTCACAAACTACGAAGGGAAAGGGAAAATAATTCAATTAATCAAACATGTATACATTGATAATTCAAAACCCTAGAATCTGAGGAAGAGATTAGTTACACATATTCAGAGGAATATTCATCATAGAAAAATACAACCTGAATTGCATAGAAACTTGTATCTGAATGTCTTCCCACAAACTTCTGTCTTCAAACATAAACTCTAAAATTCTTGGAAATCTCTCTAAAAACTGAAATCTGGAATGAAGTATGATAAAAAGGTCAAAAGGTACTCTCAAAATCGACATTATTAGGATATTTATAGAGGTGGGGGTGTATCCTATCAATTCTAGGGCTAAAGATATGAATAAATCCGATTTTTATCAGATTTCCGCTCCAGCAGAGAGGCTCGCGTTGATCGTGGCTGATCCACGTCGATCGACGAGGCTTCCTGGTCTCCGTCGATCGATGCTGATTGGCGTCTGTCGACGCGGCTTCTCGTCCCTTCTGTGCGGTCTCACGGTTTTGGCCATAACTTCCTCCTCCGAACTCCGATTGACCCGATTCCAGTTGCGTTGGAGAGCTAACTCAAAGCATCATCCATTGACATGTGCCAATAGCTCGAATTCCTCTTGTGGAAGAAATCTTCACTGCTACTCTTACACATCACTGCTTCTGGAACTGTTTTCTCGTGAGTTTAGGCCTAAAAACCTGCATAAACATCAAAACACACCTAAAACCACCTAATATTGACATCATGCATAATATATATATATATATAAACTCAATAAATCTACATAAAATAGTAGGAAAATAATATAGATAAGTGAGTGAAATAATGAGCTTATCAATACCTCCGTTCCTTCATGTAGGCTTAGGATTCCATCAAACCATCTAGATCAAGATTCCTTTAATGTCAGATAAAGGAATCGATCTTAACTTAGGTCCTATCAATGCGTACCGCACACACCATCATACCAAGCAACCAAGATAAGCTGCTTACTACTGCGTTTCCTGCAACCTTTACCGACTGTCTTTCCTGAGACTGTCTCAGCTGTGATAACTGTTTATATCTTGCTAGGTCAAGCGATCCATACGATCTTTTGTGATCTCATACACACCGTATGATCTCCCTATTGACAAGATACGAGGATACCATTGTTTGCTTCATATGTTTGTTATTAAGACAGGACTATTGTATCATTGTATACATGATATTAATGATTACCAGTATTTCAAACAAAACTATTTACCTATAAACTAATCATAATGCTTTGAAGTATAAAATACCTAACATCTTCACCAACAAGTGTCTGTACCTTTGACTTTGTCTTCAACTGATTATTTAAGTCTCCTACTTAACTATATCTCACCGACTGACTAAATGCCAGTTGTGTAAATTTTTGACTGGTATTCTCTTTGATTACCGTGAGTCGATTCTTAAATCTATTACAACTTATTAAACTTATACAAAGGTTACAGGTTTGGAATCACTGTAATAACCAGTTCTATCAAGTCAGTCCTATACATCCGACTGACGACTGACTTGTTTTGACACATCAAAACTATATATTTACTAAAAATTTCCACCTTTTTTATGTTGTCAAAACCATATCCACAAAGAAAATAAGGGGTTAGAAACTTGTTAAATAATATAGTCTACACACCTAACTTCCAGCTTTTCTTTTTAAGGTCTCAACTTCTAGCCCTCACAATTATCGTAATCTCATAACCGAGGAACATCCTACATTTCTTTTTAAGGTCTTTGTTTCTAGACCCTTTCAGTTATCTCAATTACATAATTGAGGAACTTCTTATTTTTGTTTCCATAATTCAGGAACCCTGCAATACAAGATTAAAATATAGGTACCCTACTACATGCGGATCCATCAATGTTAGTCCTTGTGAGGAGACCTTTCAAAATCCACACCTTTACTAGTTTAATCTTTGACAAAATCTTATGTTGTTAGCTTATTTATCTTTTCAAATAATACATCCTATTATGTTTTCGATACAAAAAGGCACACATGTGTGATAGGTTTGTTTAAGAGTAGTCTTCTTGACAATACCTCAAGGTTGAAACCTCGGTTGTGTGCAAATCATTGCATGTGGCTTCCTTGGAATTAATCCTTTGCCATTATACTCAACCTTTTTATTATGACATATGTGCTCATATCTAAGCTTTTGACCTTTATACTACTGTCTAGAAATAGGCATCCAGTTGGACTTCTCACGTAGGGTAGTCTCTAACTGTTTTGATGATAGTCGGGAAGCCTTGATGAGTTCATATTTTTACTAATTTTTGGATTATTTTCTTAGTTGTTTTTGTATGATTTAGTTTATTTCCTTTATTTTTATTATATGAATCTAGTTAAAGTGATATATATGGTGCATTGTTTTTGATATTTTTTGGTGAATACAAGTTAATAGTGCATGAAAAGTAAAAAAAAAACACTCTATTTCAACTAACGTACCACACGTCGACATATGCAGCCATTTTGACCGCCAAGCCACACGTCCACCGACACAACTATTTTGATAGATATGGGATGTGTCGACCGACGCACATGTGTCAATTGATGTGGGATGTGTCGACCGATGTGCACAAAATTTCCAAACCTTCTAGAAGATTGACGAGTGATGCACGAGAATTAAAAGAGATATGCAAGAGACACTCATTTATGAAGACACAAGGTATTCAAGATATATATTTTTAGACACAATGATAGGTTTATGGATATTTGGATTAAGATATATATCCAATGTATTCCTATCCCTCGTATATTTCCACCGTATTACAACCCACTTAAACACTACAAACACCCCTCTACTTTAGACCATTAAGTATCCCTTCTTCACTTCAATTTCTGTAGTTTTATTAGAATTTATAGTTTTTAGCGTTTGTTTTCTGCACTCTATAAAAGACTTAAGAACAAAATTGACAACTCTGCTAAGTCTCTTATCCTTATTTTTATTTTATGCAATTTATTGTTTATTTAATTATGTCCTTTACTTTCATTATGTCTATCTAAACAAGAAGCATTCTAGAGCATTTACTAAAAATGCGAATGAAATGCCGTACTATAACTAGGAACACCATCCCACAAGTATTCTATTTCCCAGATTACAACTTGCAACCTAACTATGTTTCCCTCAACCTGCTCAATTACTGTTACTTAGTTTGTTTGCAACCTAACTATGTTTTCCTAGTTTTATGCTCCATTATCCCTAGTTTTTAGGGATTTCGAATTTTGATGAAAATCTTTCATAACTAATTTTTTAAGTCATTTTCACATCCATTAAATCTAAAATAAATAGGAAAATCTTAAAATTTAGGTACAATCATCCCCAATTTCTAGGAAATTCAAATTTTATATTAAATTTTAATCCGCAAATTATCAAAATTAAAATTTTTTCATCCTGTTTATTTTCTTCATTTAAAATAATAAAATCGTCCTATAAAAATCAATTTAACAAAGTTCAATTTCATTATATTTTATATTGGACTGCATTATCTAGAATATAAATATTGCATTATCCATAATATTTAAAAATAATTATGTTAAAAAAACCTCAATCATTCCATGAAACATACTTCAATTGTACCAGCATAGATAGTGCATATTTACAGGCTTACATAATGCAACTTGTATAAGAAAAAATAAACAACTATTTTCCCAAAACCACAATGAATCCATGAAATATTGTAATTGTACATGCATATATAATGCATATTTACAGGTTTACATAATGCAACTTACATCTGAAAAATATACAACTACGTTATAAAACCTCAATGAATCTATGAAATAACTTTACAGATCTATATAATACAAATTTATAGGCTTAAATAATGCAACTTATATCAAAGAAATAAAAAAAAATTATATTCTAAACACCCCAATCATCCCATTATAGAGACTGCAACTCTATAGATGTATATAATGCATATTTACATGATTACATAATGCAACTTATATAAGAAAAACAAACAACTACGTTTTAAAAATCTCAAAGAATTCAAAGAATACTACAACTATTCATGCATATATAATGCAAATTTACAAGCTTAAATAATGCAACTTACATATGAAAAATAAACAATCGTGTCTTAAAACCTCAAACAATCCAGGGTGCAACTTTACAGGCGTATACAATGATAATTTACGAGCTTAAATAATGTAACTTACATCTGAAAAAAAACAAAAGTCCCTCAATAAACGAATAAATTGTTGAGGCAAAAACTAACACCACTCACTCCTCTATCGAGTTGTTTCTTCAATTTTGGTGTTGTTAACTGCAATATAAAATTTACGGCATCTTGTTTAGTTGGGAAGACCCGATGTAAGACATTCTTGGATGAATTGGTTCAGTTTTGCAGCCATTTGTACTCTTTCTCACCAATCTCGTCACACCATATTTATTTTCTTTGCTGCAGATAGGTTATAATGTGGCGGGGTTGAGTGGCGACATCGTCACTAGCGAAAGGGAGAGAGGAAGACAACATTGGTGGATGGTGGGAGAACAACGACGACCAGAGAGAGGAGATTGCGTCGCCAATAGAAGGGAGAGAATGGATGTTGCCTGCAAAAGAAGTGAAACGATATTTCAAAATAATTTACATATTTAATTATGGTTACAAATCATGGATGAAAGATTAAAGGAAACAACTATGGAAAAAATATATTATGCATTTATTAATTACCAATGCACCCTTTCTTGGTCCCGAAATCATAGTGCAAATATGTGCAGTGGAAGGATTGAATAAGCAGTGAAAGCAAAAGTAAATAAACTTGCACTCATTCAGATAAAATAGAGGTAACTTAGTTTAGTGTGTAAGAAGACTTAAACTTAGGAATGCCATTGTTAAGTCAGTTTCACAGACTATACACTTCAATACTTGGACAAGTATTAAAGGTTTCAAAAGTCAATTTGCGAACTAAGCAAGACAGAAAAGTAAATATAGCACACGATATTTATAGTGGTTCGGATCTAAATATCCTACATTCACTCTTCAGACATAAGGTCCGGATAATTCACTAAGTAAGTACAAGCCTCCTTACGATATAAACAAAGCACGTCGACGCCTCCATCCTTCGGTCAGCTGTGGCACTCGCCTAGGAACTCCTTGTAGGCTTAGTCTTCATGTCGAAGTGAGGACGACACCCCGTAGCCTCCTTCCTGGTGGTTGGATGTTTGTTGTTCTTCCCAGAAATCAGTTTGTTAGCATACGTTTGTGAGAATCAGTATCCCAGAGTACGAAACTGACTTGTATGAATATATCTTGTAAAAATATATTCACCAAAGGAAAGCTTCAGCCTCGTGCTAGGAGAAGATAGCACGAAGTAATAACTTGAGTCAGAGACTCAAGTCTGTGTTAAGAATCACAGAAACTCGGATATTTTGAGCAGAGAGATGGCTTAGCAGAATGCCCTTTGTCGTGTGAAGATTTTTAGAATTTATTCAAACTTCGTAACCATTTAAGGTTGAGACGTAGTCCTATTTATAGACGACTTCCCCTGACATTTTGAATTTCTGCACATTAGATACATAAATCCAGATGTTAGACTGATGAAATATGTTGTCCAATCGTAGGCCATTCCATAGGCCTGCTTCTGCTCTGCTCTGCTATCTCAGTGTACTATACACTAACTCTATGTCAGACTAAGTTTCAGTCTGAGGAACCCAAGTTTTGGATAACCTCGTACTGACATTCAATTGGGCATGGATATGCGTTAGTCTTACCGAGCTTCGATATATTTCGAATAGCTCAAACTTTAAAGGTAGAGGTCTTACACTGACTTCCCTAGGTCAGCATAACTAGCCCTCATACTGAATTCCCATAGTCAGTATGGTTGACCCTCATATTGACTGTCCACCGTCAGTATGTAAAATGCCCTCATACTGACTTCTCATGGTCAGTATGGAAAACCCTCGTACTAACTTCGTCTAGTCAGTTCAAGAAAGCCCTCACACTGACTTCTCCTAGTCAATATGGAAAAACCCTATACTGAGTACCCAAGATCTGTTTTGGTCTAGGCTATACTTGGTGTAAAGCAAAGTTTGAAGGCGTGCAGTTTGTCAGTTCTCAAGCATCTCCTTTGCTCGGTCTTCAGCCTAAGTTCTATTACAACTCGATTGATCCTATACTTGAATTAGAGTGTTTAGAACTCTAGAAACTGAAAAATTGACTAAGATGACTTTTACAATCTTTGACCCACCAAAACATGTAAAGTAAGGAATGATTTCTCTAACAAAAATCCTAACAATTTCCCCCTTTGTGGCTTGGTCAAAGCCATCTTTACCCTAAGCTGATGTAGTGTGGATAATTTTAGATTTTTTACAAATTTGACAATTAGTCACATAAACTCAGAAAAGTTCCCCTCAAAATCAACTTTCTACTTAAGATCTTCTCCTTATAGATTTGGAGAGATATTGCTCGATTGATTTTCTAGTCAGTTTAGAGCAACTTAATCTTAAGTAGGAGAGATTTAGAAGCCTGCTGATTACACTATAGTGTGTAAGCTCAGCGTATGAAGAATGAAGACCTTTATTTGACAAAAAGAGATTGTCATCAACAAGACAATTTATCTTTTAATAATTTTTATTACAAGTATAGGGATAAACTTAACAAAAAGAAACCTATTACAGAACTATTACAAGTCTATACTAGGCTGCTTCTGGTCATCATGTTCTTCCAGAAGTTTTCTAAGAATTCCCTCATGATGGCTACTGCAGTTGTGCTTTTCGGAGGTCTGCTGTTGTTGTCGAGGTATACCAGCAGTAGTGGCAAGACATCTTGGAGGCTCCTTCTCTGCTTCAGAGATGGGAAAAAGAGAACATCCCCTATGATTGTCTTACCCTTCTGAGCTTCTCTTCTCATTCGACTGCGTGAATTGATTCATAGTTTGTCGACATCATGCAGCGAAGAGCTTTCTACAAAAGTAGCTAGAGCAGTCCATGCTTTGGCACTTCACAGTAGATAAAGATATTTTCTCTGTCTCTACAATAGCTGTCAGAGCTGCTCTGCTCATACTTCTGATGACTTCAACACCTTCCATACTTCTTGTCCCCCTCTTTGACCGCACCCAAAAAGGGTGGAGAGGTTATGTCTGGTGGCTTGGGCTCCTTTGCCATTTTGCCAGATCGAAGGAAAGTTTTGGTGGAAGATGAGGTATAAACTTGGAAGGAAGGGTTCGAATATGGAGAAAGGAGAAAAGTGTTTCATAAAGGAAATGGATGAATCCTATTTATAGTAGAGAAGAAAGGTCATTTAAAACAAGTAAATGTATCGTACTGCCTTTCGATTTCTTGATTTTCAGCGACGATTGGGATACGTGGCCTCCCGAAGCGCATTTGTGATTTAACTGGAGCGTCATGGGAAGAGACGTTATCTACATGTCAAATTTTGATTCATCGATGCAAGATACGCATTAATAGCATTGTAACCGATGTAACCGCCTTAGGAATTTGAAATCTTACCTTTTGAACTTCCGAACTGACTAAGAGTCAGTTTCTAAACTGAGAGTTGGAACTTAGTTTAAATCTGCATCCGTCCTTCAGAGATATTCTAAGTGACAAATCCAACACTTGGATTTCTTCAGCAAGTCAAAGGAAACTTAGTTGGAGTAAGTTTTAACTTTTGTTTGATGATTCTGGTAGGAATCTCTTCTACTCTTGGGTATGTGAAGAACTTCATACTGTGTTGCGTATACACCACTTGAAGGAGTATTCTTCAACGATTGACTAAGTATGAAGTCTTCATGCTAATTGACGCACCAAGTCTATAAAATTGAGAGTTTGAACTCAGTTTTGATCATCAACCGATCTTTTTTTTAAAGTTTAAGAGCAAAACTTAGAGCTCAGACTCAGTTTTAATTAGCATTCACTCCTCTTCAATAAGAATCTTGTCGATCCAATAGACCAAGTTTGATGCATAGCTCTTTGAATCTGGTCTCTGGGAGTGATTTGGTGAAGATCTCCTCTAGTTGATCTTCAGTTTGGATGTACTCTATGGAAATGTCCTTCTAGACATGATCTCAGATGAAGTGATGCCCTATGTTGCTGTGCTTGGTTCTGGAATGATGAATTGGGTTCTTTGTGTTGCACATTGCACTGCTATTATCACAGTAGATATGCACACACCCAGTTTCGACTTTATAGTCGAGCAATTGTTGCTTCATCTAAAGCACTTGAGCACAACAACTTGTGGTAGCAACATATTCAGATTCGATTGTAGACGTGGTGACTGATTGCAGCTTCTTGCTGAACCAACTTACAAGCTTGTGACCTAGGAACTGACACGTTCCACTTGTGCTCTTCCTGCCGATTCTGCATCCTCAATAATTTGAATTTGAATAAGCATTTAGAGTAAGCTCGTCCATTTTTGGTACCAAATACCTAGTGAGTCTGTCCTTTTGAGGTATTTGACTATTCTACTGGCAGCCTCGATGTGCGACTTCTTCAGATTAGCTTGAAACCTCGCACATACTCCAATTGAGTAGGAAATATCTGATCTACTTGCAGTTAAGTATGGGAGTGACCCAATGATGCCTCTGTACATAGTTGGGTTGACTACTTCACCTTCTTCATCAAAATTAATTTGAGCGCTTGGGATTGATGCACCCTTTTTTGGTATAGGAGCACCCTTTATTGGTCCCCAAATCAAAGTGCAAATATGTGCACCGGAAGCAAAAGTATATAAACTTGCACTTGTTCAGATAAAATAGAGGCAACTTAGTTTATTGTGTAAGAAGACTTAAGCTCAGGTCTGTCGTTGTTAAGTCAGTTTCATAGAGTATACACTTCAATACTTGTACAAGTATTGAAGGTTTCAAAAGTCAGTTTGCGAAACTAAGCAAGGCAGAAAAGTAAATAATGTTGTAAAGAACACACGATATTTATAATGATTCATATATAAATAATCTACATCCACTCTTCAGACCCAAGGTCCAGATAATTCACTAAGTAAGTACAAGCCTCCTTACTATCTATACACAGCCCGTCGGCACCTCCATCCTTCGGTTAGCTGTTGCACTCGCCTAGGAACTCTTTGTAGGCTTAGTCTTCAGGTCGAAGTGAAGACGACACCCTGAAGCCTCCTTCCTGGTGGTTGGATGTTTGCTGCTCTTCCCAGAACTCAGTTTGTTGGCATACGCCCGTGAGAATTAGCATGCCACAGTAGGAAACTGTTGGGAATTATCCCTAAAATCTCCCTTAGGACTTATTTGTAAAAGGTTTTGTTGAATCAAACCTTATTTAATTTGGTCGATCATTTGCTGAAATCTAGAGAGCCTAATACAACTTGTAAAGTCCTGTATAAGCTAAACATCGAGTTGTAATAGACTAGTGTGCCTTGAAGAATCCCTAGCAGACAAAGAGAAGATGGAGTCAGCATCCAATCCACAAACTACTAGAAAAGCTAGCAAACAAAGAGCGCTAGCATTTGGTTAAAGGTTTGCTAGAATGATGTGGAATCAGCATTCGAACTTTTCACCAATCAATGAAGAATCACATATAACACAAGTCAAAGGATCTCAAGGAATATACCTTTAGCAAAGTTGAAGTCGGACTGCAACTCTGACAAAAAGGACGCACAAGGGACGAGACTTTCCCTAAGTAGTGTGGGAAGTACATCTCTACTCAGAAAGGCGTTCTATCAAGTTAATCCATTCTTGGAGAAAGAAGCCGTTGTGTCTAAAGGGTATGGAGATTCAAAGTTTTGAATCTCCAACTATAAAAGGGCAGATTCAAGAACTGGATAGACTACTGCTTTTACAAATCTACAAGTGTTCTAATCACTTTACTCATTCAAAAACGCTCAAGCTAAAGATTCCCTTGACAAAGTGATCCTTAAAAAGTAGTCAGTTGAGAGCCGTCTTAAAGTCTATCTGAAGGCTCCCAACAATCTGTAGTGTCGCTCATTGAAGTACTGACACTCCATTGAAGATATTCTTGATTGCATTCAAGGATATCTCAATCATTGGGATTCATTTCTTTCAGAAAAGAATCCAACAGTCACTCTTGGAAAGATTGTGACTCACACGGGCATTAGCCGCATACTTATTAAGTTCAGAGGCAAACTATAAAAGCCTCATTAGCAAAGGACAAGTTTTACGAAGGTGTGCCCTTGACTTGCCCGGAGCTGTGTTCAGAGAAGTTCAGACTCACGGAGGATAGCTGTCAAGTAGCCAGGCCGAAAGCTCACTGCCTACTTAACTGGAAAGGCAATTCCTTGTAATCTGTATACTTTTCTAGTGAAATTCTTAGCGATTCGGCTAAGGAGTGGACGTAGATCTATTTGATCGAACCACTATAAATCTTGTGTTTGTTTACTGTTTTATTAATTAACTGTTCAAAGCTTGATTTAAAACCTAGCAACGGAGCTGCTAGAGTATATCTGTAAGCAAACTTAAGTAACAACTTGAGCTAAGAAACATTTTGTTAACAACATTAAGTGCAAGAAACTTTAATCTATTCCGCTGCATTTCGTGTTAAGTTTATAACACGACGACTCTGATACTTCGGGACCAACAAGTGGTATCAGAGCAGGAGGTTGAAAAACCGACTGCTTCTGAGTCGCTTTAAGACCAGATCTATCTTTTTCCTTGCACTTTTATTCCTGTTTTATCTATTCAGCTCAGGAAACCTTTCAAGGAGCATACAAAATGATGAACCACTCCCTTGGAGAGTATGACAGAGAGAACTTCTCATCTTGGAAGAAGATGGCTCTCATACAACTTCAGAGCATACATCCTGAGATGGCAGACATACTGGTAAGAGGTCCTATTCAGATCATGAAAGCTAACACTTTTATAGGACTAGGACGTGCTGAAGATGCTGCTGGAGGAGAACCAAGACCTCCAAGACCTGAAATGGTTCCTAAACCATTTGATGAATACACAAGTGAAGACAAAAAGAGAGCTCAACTAGAGCACGTGGCAAAGAAACTAATTCTTGATTCACTTCCAAAGCTTATGAAAGACAAGGCGCTTGACCTTGAAACTGCTAAGGAAATGTGGGACTACGTGTGCGAGTCTTCACAGGAGACGGATCAAATGAGACGTAACAAATTACAGGTAGCTGTAGACAAATACGAATCTTTCTCGATGTGTGCAGGAGAAACCATTCAAATCATGGAGGAGCGCTTCAACACAATAATTGGAGAACTCAGAAGTCTTGAAAAGAAGTATGATAATGGAGAGATGAACAATAAAATCATTTCCAAACTATATCTGAGAGATGACTGGTTCGCAAAAGTAACAAGTTTGAGTGAAAAGACCTCAACAGCTTGACTACATCTGAGGTATTTGCTCAACTTAAAGCTCATGAATTTATCATACAGCAGTCGAAGAAGAATGAGACGGCTGTAGCACAAGCCGCTTCAAAGTATGTTGGGAATGCTGAGGACTTAGCATACTTCGCTAAGAAGGACTACAACAAGTTCAAGACAAAAAGATCTTTCTATAAACCAGAAAGATCAACTCCAGCATCACCCTCGAAAGAAGGAACTTCCAGTGCAGGTATACAAGCAGTTGATCTAAAGATCAATGAACTGGAAGAACAAATGAAGAAAATGCATAGGATGCTGAATGAAGCAAAAGCTGAAAAGGAGGCGAAAGAAATCCCCTCATCAACATCTAACCGCTCAATAGAGCAAAAAATAAGAACTTGCTTTGAATGTGGCTCTCCAGATCATTTGAAGCATGACTGCCCAAAGGTCAGCAAAGAAGAACGAGATCGCCTGAAGCAACGATTCGAAAGATGCGCTGCTAAAGCCGTAACCAAGGCATTGCTAACCAGGACGGAGATTGCTGATGAAGAAGAGTTTTACTGCTCTTCAGAAGAAGAAGATAGCGAAGAAGCCTTGTTCGTACTAATAGCAGACATCACTGAAGATCAATTTGCTGATGCGGACAACGATGCTGAGGAAACCAATGAATCAGCTCTCGCTGCTGAGGAAGCAGAGGTATTGTCCACTAATTCATCTAGCAATCAAATTATAGACAAATCGGAGGAATCACATTTTGATTCCGAAGAAGACTATTTAGTGCAGCTATCATTAGAATTTGCAAAAATGTATGAAATCAAAAATGAAATTGTGGGAGAAAACGCCTCATTAAAACTTCACATTACAAGTTTAACCGAGGAAGTCGAAAGACTAAGGTTAGAAAGTGAAGAATTTTTCAAATTAAAAGAAGATCTCTCGCAGTTGTCAGAAAAATTTCAAACGTTAGAAAAGGAAAATCAAGCATTAAAAAACAAACCAAAAGAGGATTGTATTTGCATGTATGCATCCAGCAAGGCTGCTCTCAATGCCCTTGTGAGTAGTCAAAGACATCACTCTGATAGGTCTGGACTTGGATGCGAATCATCAAAAAGAATGCCAAAACTCAATGGTAATTCTTTTAAAAAGAATCCAATTTTGTTTGTAACTGCTGGATATAGCTCTACTGAGAAAGGTAAAGGAGTAGTGTCTGCTGAAACTATGTTTACTGAGCCATCAGCTAAACCAAAGAGTAATTCTCAGCAGAATATGCCCATTGGAGCTCAGCAGAGGTCTGTATCAAAGACAACCAATGGTTCATCTGCTGGATCTCAGCAGAGGACAGAGTTTGCTAGGCCTTTATCCAATGGACCTCAGCAGAGGATCCCAAGGACAAATGCTGGACGCAACTCTAAGCCTCAGTAGAAGACTCAAATGATGAATAATAGGCAAGTATTTGATAGACTTCAGCAGAGGAATTCTAGAGCATACGCTAAACACTACTCAACCAATCCTAGGAGTACTGAGCGTTCTAACTTCAACGCAAAGATAGTACATCCTAATCTTCATCAGAGAAGGCCTGCACAGTACAATGCTGTGAGACCTAGCTACCCGCAGAATACACTGCATAGAAGAAATGTCTATGCAAAGCCTGAGCCCATTCCACATTATTTTTCAAGGGCAAGGACGGCTAAATTCATTCATTCACCTAGAAATAGAAATTTTATGTCAAAGGTCAAGAAAGTGATCCATAGTGAAACCAAGACAAAAGTCTTAATAATCACTAAGATGTGGGTTCCGAAAGGAACTATGCTTCATGCTAATCCTGCAGGACCCGACACTAAACGGGTACCTAAATTCACTTGATTCACTTGCAGGAACAGGACTCCATAGCTACGGAAACATGCATATCAAATGAATGGGTCCTGGACAGCGGCTGCTCTGCTCATATGACCGGGAATGAAGAATTGTTCTCAGACATAAGAAGATTATTCAACGGTCCAAAAGTCAAGTTCGGAGACAACAGTGAAGGAGAAGTTGTTGGACGAGGTTGCATTGAAAGGAACGGCTTAAGAATCATCAACGTAGCACTCGTCTCCAACCTGAAGCATAATTTACTTAGCATAAGTCAACTATGTGAAAATGGGTATATCGTATCTTTTAAAAATACTGGTTGTACTATTGCTGATGCTATTTCAGGAGAAGTAAAACTACGAGGCATCCGCAAGGGTGGATTATATATTGTCGATTGGCAAAGCGGTCAACAACACTCATGTTTTTTAGCTCTCAATAAGGAGGAGACAACATGGCTATGGCATAAGAGGTTCAATCACTTAAATTTCAAGACCATTAACTATCTTGCCAAACATAAGCTTGTTGTAGGTCTACCAAATAACACCTTCCGCAAAGAAGGAATATGCAAATCATGTCAACAGGGAAAGCAGTCCAAATCATCCTTCAAAACAAATCCTGAAAAGGAGACATCTCAAAGGATTCTGGAATTGCTTCATATGGATCTATTTGGTCCAGTCACACCACCCACTGTAAGTAAACGTCTATATACACTAGTGGTGGTTGATGATTTCTCCAGGTACACATGGGTACGCTTATTAAAGACAAAGGACGAAGTGAAGCTTATTTTGGCAGAATTGATTCTTAAAGAGCAAAACAGTAAAGAAGTTACTGTAAAGCGAATTCGATCCGACAATGGAACAGAATTCTGTAATGGAGTGCTGATGGATTTCTGCGCTGAAGCTGGAATATCACATGAAAAATCTACAGCAAGGACTCCTCAACAGAATGGTTTAGCAGAAAGAAGGAATCGGACGCCGAAGGAAGCTGTTCGATCAATGTTAGCAGATTCCAAACTTCCTGCTAAATACTGGGGTGAAGCAGTCATGACGGCCTGCTACACACAGAATAGGAGTGTTGTCACAAGCAGATTCAACAAGACTCCCTATGAAGTGTATCACGGTCGTAAGCCCTCTATAACTCATCTACGTGCATTTGGATCTACATGTTATATTCACAATAACGGTAAATATAAACTTAATACCTTTTCACCTAAATCTGATGAGGGTGTACTCCTTGGTTATGGACATCCCACTCATAAAGGTTATAGGGTATTAAATAAGATTACTGGCATTGTGGAAATAACATGCAATGTTATTTTTGATGAGTCTACTTTAGTGCGCAGTGAAAATAAAGGAGAAAAGATTAGCAATCATGAGACTAATGATGTCAATGATCATACACTTCTAAATTCCTTCGAGAATATGAGTATTGATCCGACTAAGTCTATGAATGACTACAATCCAAACGAGACGCACGCAGCAGGGGATCAAACTGCTGACCAGGCCAGTGATGCTAATGATCATGCTGAGGCCAAACCTACACACATCATAACCAAATCAACTATCCTAGAAGTGATTAACGATGAAGACGACGAGGAAATCCCAGATCCCGCAAGAGATGCTAAAGACGATGCTGATGCAGTTACAACCAATGCTACACCGTTGGAGGCCGTAGCAGACCAAACTGTAGCAGAACATTTGAATGCTGAAGTACCCACTGCTGAGTTACCAGCCGCGGAGTTTCCCACTCCTGAGGTGCCATCTGCTGAAATACCTACCGAAGAGGTTCTTGATCATAAAGATCCTATAGCAAAAGTTTCAAATAATGGTGAAGGAAATGCTGACATTCCCAATGCTGAGCACCAGACAAATGACGAAGGGAATATTACAGCAGACGACGATCAAGAAGGAGTACCAGACGCTGAAAATCTAACACAAGTTCGACCTACTTGGTGACGCGCTCATCCTCCAGAAGGAATTCTTGGAAATATTAATGATCCATTATTAACAAGACAAGGAAATGCCAATGCAATGTTAGCTTGCTACATTTCCAGTGAAGAACCCAAGAAAGTCGAAGAGGCTCTGCTAGATCCCGATTGGGTGAATGCTATGCAAGAGGAGCTTGCAGAATTCACACGAAACAATGTGTGGGAACTAGTGGACAGGCCAGAGCATCAAAGTGTGATAGGCACTAAGTGGGTATTCAAAAACAAGAAGGATGAGTCTGGCACGGTTGTAAGAAATATGGCGAGACTCGTAGCCAAGGGATATAGACAATGCGAGGGCATTGACTATGATGAGACGTTTGCTCCAGTGGCAAGGCTGGAAGCAATTCGCCTATTTTTAGCATATGCTGCGTATCACGAGTTTGCTGTGATGCAAATGGATGTGAAGAGTGCTTTTCTTAATGGCGAGCTCAAGGAGGAAGTCTACGTCGAACAACCTCCAGGATTTGAACATGGCAATCAAGTTTACAGGCTCAAAAAGGCACTGTATGGTCTGAAGCAAGCACCAAGAGCCTGGTATGGAACCTTATCTAAGTTCTTGCTATCTAATGGATTTCAGAAAGGGAGGATAGATCAAACTCTCTTTCGTATCAAAGATGGAGATAGTATCCTGCTAGTTCAAATATATGTTGACGATATAATTTTTGGGTCAAAGAACCAAGATCTATGTGATAGATTCTCCGATCTCATGACCAACAACTTTCAAATGAGCATGATGGGAAAAATGTCTTATTTCCTTGGATTGCAAGTTCAACAGTCCAGAGAGGGAATCTTCATTCACCAGAAGAAGTACACTCGTGATCTTGTTGCAAAGTATTGTCCAGAGAAGACTAAGAGTTTACGAATTCCTATAAGCACAACCTGCATTGCTGCTCTTGAGAAAGAAGGAGAAGATATAAATCCTACTCTGTATCGAGGAATCATAGGGTCACTGCTATACCTCACTGCTAGCAGACCTGATATCTCCTATGCTGTTGGATTATGCGCAAGATATCAAGCCAATCCTAAGAAGACACACTTTGAAACTGCTAAGAGGATTGTTCGCTATTTGAAGTGCACGGAAGGACTAGGAATCTGGTATCCAAGAGCCGATAGCCTTTCTTTAAGTGGATACTCGGATTCAGACTTCAGAGGATGCAAAATTGATCGGAAGAGCACCAGTGGCACGTGTCAATTTCTGGGACACAAGCTCATAAGCTGGTTTAGCAAGAAGCAGCACTCTGTTGCCACATCGACCACAGAAGCAGAGTATGTGGCGGCTGCTAGTTGTTGTTCACAGATTATCTGGATAAAACAACAATTGCAGGATTATGGAATTACTCCTGAATGTGTGCCAATATATTGCGACAACAACAGTGCCATGTGTATTACAAAAAATCATGTTCATCACTCCAGAACAAAGCACATTGATATCCGTCACCACTTCATTCGAGATCATCAGGAGAGAAAGGACATTGATGTCAAGTATATATGCACTGAAGATCAAATTGCGGATATCTTTACAAAACCTCTCCCAGAGTCAAGAGTTAAGGAATTATGCATTAAATTGGGTCTTATGGAATTAGACGAGACCTTGGATGAATGAAATTTTGTTTTCATTCTTTCTGGATTTCATGAAGATTTAGTACTCGATATATGGAGATGCTATGGAACCTGAGTACTTCACTCGACTTATCTCAGAAGATTTATCGAATATTTCCAGCAAACAAAGTACTCATTTATTCAGCAGAGAATTCATGATTATTCAGCAGAAGATTTGTTTATCTCACAGTAGAACAGTTAACAACTCATTACAAATGTTAACGGTTCTGATCATTATTGCGGACTTCTCTAGCAAAATTCCGTCAATTCTATGAAATGCATACTCAAGACTTTGCACAGAAGATGCAGATAATAGAAAGATAACCCCTCATATATTAGATTAGTGGAAGAACGATCAACTTACATCCTTTAAAATTAAAGGGGGAGAAAGAGTGGATGGAAAACAGAGAAGAGAGGGGAGCATACATCATCATCAAAAACAAAGGAAACAGAGATACATCAGACTAACAACAGTAGACGTCACATAGTACGGGGATCCCTTGGGAAGAAGTCGGATGGACGGAGGGTTGATCGGCCAACAACAAGATCTGGAAAGGTTTGCTCCAGCAGCCAGCTAAGCTGCATCCCATTTGGCAACCCTGTGTTAGGCCAGCAGTTGACCACATCCTTCACCTGGTCAAACACAAGCCTCGCCCAATTTGCATGGAGCCATCCATCATCGACTACCATCATCGCCTGCCAGACACCCTTAGTGAGGGACAACTCCTCATTGGCGTACATTCCGTTCACTATGTCGTTGCAGATGTCATACAGGATACCGTACTCAGGACGAAGACCTAGCGGAGACACCGTGGTGGAGAACTCGCCCCAATATCCTCTCTTCCAACGCTTCCAACAAGAGTACTCCGGCGCCACATCACCAGAGCGATAGTCAAAAACAGAACTGTTGCCTTGGGGTAAGCTGAAGTCTCTTGCGAAGGAATCAGCAGTCCATTTCACCAAACGGTCGTTCAGAAAAGCAAAGATGGATTCACCCTCCACTTGCGCTTGGCTGAAAAACTTCTGAAGCGCCTCTTTATGGAAATGCTGAGGGGTAACCGTAACGTACTTGTCAATCCCCGACGACACCAACTTTTGCTTCACCACATTCGGAACCCTAGGATCGTTCGCATAGCACAGACGAAGGTTAGCTTCACAGAAGATTTGATTTCGCTTAACAGTCAAATGGTCTGTGGGAGAATATGGCGAATTTGGATTTGAGTAAGACGAAGCAGGGAGTTCGCGGTGCAGCATACTTGAAGAAGGAGAAGACATTTTTTTTGGATTATTGGAAAGGATGATTGGGATGAAGCAACGTGAGCCTGAAGCGTCGATTTATAGACGATTGATATACACCGTATTAATGATGATTTGATCCATTGAGAACAGTAACGTAATGATTCACTGCGTTGGAAACTCAATCGTCGCCTCGAAGTGGACGCGTTGTGACGATAGGAAGTCACCAGTCTAATCAAGCGTATGGCTCGAGAATCACGATAACTCCTTCAGGGAATGGTGATTCGCTACGATTAGACTCACAATATTTCATTTTATCACTTAACTGGGGTCTATCGTATCCAGGATTAAAGAGTTATGCTTGAAATTGGGCTTAATGGGGTTCGATGCTGAAGTGGATGAATGAGTCCTAGCTCTCATTCTTTCTATAAGGATATTCCTGAAAGATGATTGTTCATTATCATACTCTGGATTACAAACTCAGAAATTACAAGAAAAGAACAAATACATCATCAAATACAGCATATTCTCTTGCAAAGCTAACAAAGAGTCATATGAAGGCCAAAAGGAAGGAGAGCTCCGAGCATTCCTCAACCACAATTTGGGAAATGAGTTCTCAAGGGATAGAAGTCAAAACCCATCAAAGGGATCCCTTCAGAGACCAGACGAGGAAATGACTGCTCAAGCAACCAACTTAGCTGCATGCCAGTTGGTAGAGGAATCTGAGGGAAAAGATCGATGCATCTCTTCACTCCATCGAAGAAGAAAAATGCCCAGTCCACATCCTTCATCTCAGCATCAATAGCCATCATGGGCCTCCAAATCCTTTGGTTCAACACATAATTTTCAGCAGGGACACCAAAGGTGACATTGCTAACAATGTCAAAGATGACCCTGTACTCCTCCTTCAAATGCAAACACGATGGAGATGGTGAAAACTCATAGTCAGCAGACTGCCTCCACTCATTCCAGTAACGGAACTCTGGAGCAGTCAAATGGTGGAAAACATCCATAACACGAACTGGACCTCGAGGAAGGCCGAACTTCTGAGAGAACAGGGACGGAGTCCAGCAAACCACCTCATTGTCAAAGCAACTCCAGATAGCATTATCATCAGTTTTACTCCTGAAGATAAAGCTTTGAAGAGCTTGTTTATGATATTTTGTCGGCATAGTTGTCAGAAATTGGGTCAGGCAACTCTCATGAAGAGCCCCCATCACGAAGTTGGCAACACGACGATTGTTACCATACTCAAAGTACAACCCCGATTCATGAAGAATCTGGTTGCGTGTGATAGACAAATCACTGGGTGCAATTGTAACATGATGCATTTTTGGAACAAGTAGAGAAGACAACGATATATTAAAGGAAGAGGAGAAGATGAAGCCCAAGAAGACTAAGTGAAAGATGAAGTTTAGGGAGACAAATGTGATGTTCTTTATAGCCGGATCATGGCTCTATCCGCAGAGAGAACACTCTTCCAAAACGTCTTATCAAATAAATTCAAATCCAGAAGAGCAGCAGTCGAGGAATCTCGACAAAGGGGGAAGCGCCACCTGTATTGGTAAAGCTACTTACGGCAAGTCGTTCTACCAGGATTTTCTGGCGCTCTATTCCACGAAAGCTTAAAAAGGATAACAAAGGATAGCACAAATCTTTTGATTCAGACAGACAACTACCGCCTTAAATGATAACACTTGATGATTGTGTGTGGAAAATGGTAGTTCATACCAGACACAAACCAAGTTGCTGAGACACGGATCCTAGCACTGCAGAGACGAAGTATGAAATGAGATATTATTATTTCTTGGAATTCTTGAAGTTGCAGCTAACTATTTTTCGATGATCACATCTACTGAAGAAAACATGTCATATAATAGAAAAGGTTGTGGAGATTCAATACATCTTTTCATTCACCAACAAGATGTCATTACTAGAAACAGGGGAGAATTAAAGACAACACTTCATTCAAAAGTCTAGGAGGAAGAGGCCTAAACGGAAAAAAGTCAGCAGATACAAGATTCGTTGGCCCTTCTGCTATTTGAAGAAAACTCTGCTCTAGCAACCAACTAAATTGCATTCCGTTGAGTAGAGGCACGGCAGGATAATACTCGACGCAGTCTCGAACGCTGTCGTAGATGTACTTCGCCCAATCTACATCGGCTCCATCGTCAATAGCCATCATGAGCTGCCATGTTTCCTTTGAAAAGAACGTGTCGTCACAGCACTCTCCCATCAACATATTGTTCGCCACACGATAGAGCACCCAATAAGGAGTGTGCAGATCGTAGGCAGAGACCGACAAGGAAAATTCTGACGAGGGAAGACGTCTCCATTTATGCCACGCCGACCACTCAGGGGAAATGTCCGTCACACGATGGCTGAAGACAGACCCAGGTCCTTTGGGAAGACCGAATCGACGAGAAAAGACGTCCGGTGACCAATAGATGAGTTTGCCGAGGAAGAAACCATAAATGTCATCTTCCTCCACAGAACAGCTCTCTATGAATTCTCGAAGAATGTCGCCTTGGAAATGCTTTGGAGTAGCAGTAACAAATTGGGTTAATCCACTACGATTTAATCTCGACATGATTATCTCTATCACTCTCGGAGTGTTTTCGTATAAAGAGTTCAAACTACCCTCATGAAGGATCTGGTTTCGGCGCAACTCAAGAGATTGACCTGGTGAATCCATCTCGTTTCTTGAAAATTTGTGTTTCAAAAAAAAGGGGTTGTTGTGTCAACGAGGATACTTACAACAGGGTATTTATAAAGGAAAGATCTTAACTCATCTCGCCAGAATTGATCAGATTCGACCTACCAGAGTTATTATTAATCTGTCACCCTACGAATAGACAGACGCCACGACAGATCGGTCAACATAATTCTTGGAATACGCAATCGACATCATCGTTTAATCTGCTAGAGGTGAAAGCTCTGCTAGAGTTAAGACATCTGCTAGTGAATACAATTTCTGCTAGAGATGAAAGCTCTGCTAGAGTTAAGGTATCTGCTAGTGAATGCAATCTCTGCTAGAAATGAAAAATCTGCTAGCGATAAAGCCTCTGCTAGCAAATAGGATCTCTGCTACTGAATTAAGGTCTATGCTAAAAATGGATTTTATGCTAGATTTAACATCCCTGCTAAAGGAAGGACACTCTGCTACCAACCATCGCTCTGCTATGATCTTAGCAAAGTTATTAAGCAATTGATTAACAGGGCAACTATCAAGAAGATGATTGATATTGAATGCAGTCATATAAGTTTGTCAAGATCGAAACTACATTATCTTATATACATCATCAAAAGACAACTACAACAGGAGATTCAATTAAAGGGCGATAACGGTACAAAAGGATAAAAGTCTATTCCTCGGAGATTCGAGGGCCCTAAAGTGAGATCGCTAAATCTCTGTTCAAGCAGCCAACTCAGAGGCATCCCGTAGGGAAGGTGAAGTCGCGGGAACTGCTGAACACCTTGTCGGACCCTCTGGAAGACAAACGACGCCCAGTCTACCTCTGCCCGGTCGTCAATCGCCATCATAGCCTTCCAAACTTCTCGGGAGAAAATCATGTCATCAGGATTCACTCCCACTATCATTCCACAAACAATCTCGAAGAGGACTTGGTAGCGAGGGAGCAGTCCATATGCTGAAGGGGTAGGCGCGAAGTCCAGATCAGCAGATCGCCTCCACCTCATCCAGGAAGACCATTCTGGGGCAATCTCATTACTGCGATACTCCAACACAGAATTTGGACCCCTCGGTAGGCCAAACTCTAAAGCAAAAGTATCAACAGTCCACCTCACCAAATGGTTTCTGAAAACACCTACAATGGAGTCTCCAACCGGCTGACTCTGTTGGAAGAAGAACTGTAGATGCTCTCTTTGAAAAGCATGAGGCGTCAAAGAGATGAACCTAGCCAAACCACAAGTTTGGAGACTAGACATAACCCACTCTGCTATGTGGTAATCTGCTTCGTATTCCTCATATAGACCAGCATCACAGAGAATTCTATGTCGTGGAACATAGAGAGACTGATTCTGCTCCATATTTTTGTATTGATGAAATTTGTGAGAAGAGCAAGAGTTACAAGAAGACGTAGCAACTACATCTCATGATTATGCTATTTATAGAGAGGGCATTGGTAACTGTTCGCTGCTGAAGCTGAAGAGTCGCTAAGAAGAGTGAGATAATTCATTACTGCGAAGGTCAAATCGGAAGAAATTATGATCTTGCATAAAAAGCAATGCCGAGATTATGATGATGAAACCATGAAATACGTGGTAGCATCTGTTCACCTCTACCACAAACGACTGCTGAAGTTTTCAAATCAGACGTGGGACGTTTGCGTTTCGCTTTGGTGAAACATTTAATGCATTCAGACGACGGCAACAAATGGGGCTGTGCCACGTCATCCACACTCGAGCACCGAAAAATGTGATTCTACTCACGATCTGACTCTCAACCCCAACCGTCGATTGAAATTAAAATGAACTCAATCTTCGCCGTTGATTTCTTCACGTACTTCGAAATCTTCTACACCTTCATAAGATTTCGAATCCCTTCAATTTCTGCCTTCAGATATTCACTCACCCCCCATTTCTGAAAAACCCTCTCAAAATCTTCCGAAACCCCTACTCAACCATGGCCTCAAATCAAGACTCTCCCATCTCCTCACATCAAAATACAAATTCATCCGAGAATCTTGAGACTGATAGTCTCCAATCGGCATCATTTATCTACCCCTCAACCACTTGCTCGCCCCTGCATGTTCGACATGCACCAGAATTCACAGGTATTGAGAAGAAGGAGGACATTGATGCATCCATCCCTTACTACACATTAGTAACCATGGCCAGACAGAAGAAGCTGTCCACGCATTCGGGAGAACGGCGACGAGTTGCCCAGATTATGAAGGACAGGATTCTGTACATGCCGCTCGCCAACAAACAATTCCCTAAATGGATTTTGGATCTTCTTGATTCCGAATTGCTGGTAAAGTATCTCACCGCTGAACCTGATCAGTTTCATCCGCATATGGTTTCTGAATTTTATGCTAGGGCTGTTATGAGTGATGATCAGAAATCATTCAAAACATGTGTCTATGGAAATATCATAGAAGTGAGTGCTGATTTACTTGCTCACACTTTTGGGCTTCGTAACTATGGAACCAAAATCTCTCAGTATAAGATAACTAATACAGCTGAAATAGAAAGAAGGTGGAATCTTTGGAAGAAGCCAGGAGAGAAGAGGCAAATATTTAAGGCTAACACCTCAATCAACACCCTTACAGAGGAATACAAACTCCTCGCAGAGATTGTAATCAAGATGCTCCAGTGTGATGCTGGATCATACGCGGAGCTCTCTGCTAAGAAATATGCCGTGATGATGGCATTAAACGACAATGTTAAAGGCAATTGGGCCGAATTCATTTTTGAACGTTGGGCAGAACATGCCAAGAAGAATGCTCACATGGAAGTAGATGGAATATTCTCATCGAATGTAAACTTTGGGCTGAAGATTAGTAAACTGTTGGAGATTCTGTTTACTAACAAAGGAGTAGATCGAGGAGTTGCACTTCTCTCTACCGACTACATTCTGGTAACACGTCGCAAGCCCAAGCCAGTCAACGTCAGGAATCCTCGGAAGCTTAAAGGGAAGTCTAATGTGGATAAGGCTAAACCTACATCTCCAGAGGAACCAGACGACGCGAGCTCAGCAGTACCTAGACTCCAACATTTCATTCCAATATCAGAAGAAGAATTGGCGATGATAAAAAGGACTGCCGACACAGATCAATGCTTCAGAAATCTCGAGGAGATTGAGAAGTTAGGAAATCTCCCAGTTGATCAGATCAACGACATCATGATTTCGAAGGAAGCAGAACAGCCACCAACTACTGTTGGAACATTGGCAGTTCCAATTCAATCCCTAAAAAGAGTTGCTACAAATCCTCCTGCAACTAAGGCAAAGAAAAAGACCAGAAGAAAGTTAGAACTTCTGACTGACAAGGAAGTGATGGAAAAAGCAGAAGCAGAACAGGCGAGTACTGCAGCTGCTGAAGGAATTAATGCATCGGAAAAGCATTCTATAGAAAATACTACTGACGACAGCACTGATCCAGATTACGTTCCTAAGTCTCTCAGGACTGGAGAAGAACATAGTCAGGAATCAAGAAAAGTAAAAAGAAGGCGCATAGCCACTCTGAAGGAAATCGAAAAGAAAAATTACCAGAAATTCATCACTAATTTGACATTCGAAAGCAGAGACAGGCACTTCGAACGTGTCAAATCAGCTGCTGAAGAGTTCATGGCACAGAAGAAAGCTGCTGAAGAAGCTAGCAAAGAAGGCAGTGCTAGCGGAGGAGTAAGTGCTAGCATAGTTGATGAAGCTTCAGCAAAGCATATACATCATCCATTGGAAGAAAGCCATGACGCTGGAGAAAGTCGAATTCCAGCAGAAAATGAAGAGATAGCAGATACAGCAGAAGATGCTATCATAAGGGATACCAAAGGAGATTCGAATGCTGATCCACCTCATCTAGCAGAAGAAGCTGTGAAGAAAGGAAAAGGAAAGGCTGACATGGCAGAAGAATCAATTCCACATCTATCACCTGATCAGCAGATCAACATTGAAGAAGAGGAATTATCAGATACAGAATTCTCAAAAAGGCTAGCATCTGGAGCCTTCAGTGAAACTCACTCCCCCAAGAAAAAGTCTCGCAGAAGAAATGCAGGAGAATCTAGTAGGATTCGAGTTGAAGTGTTAACAGGAGTGCCGATGCAGACACACCTTGAGGAACATCCGAAGGAAACACTCCTCGGTCATCAATCTGCTGAAGATCAACCAGGCGCTGAAACACATCAACCAGATGAAGATGACTCTCACCTCTCGGAACCTGGATCGTCTTGCATTTCTGAATCTGATTCCGATGGAGAAGATGAAAAAATTTACAATGCAAAGTTCCTAAGAAAAGAAACCACAGGATCAGAAGCTATTCTTCGAATACCCCTCAATGGGCTACCAGGACGTCGTTATGGACTCCGAAGAATCAGTCAATGGTGTGCACCGATTCATCCCGAAGAAGTACCTAACTGTGATCTAGGACCTATGGCTGAGGAAATAGAAAAATTTGTTGATTCTGAAACGGATAGAGCCATAGCAGATCTATTCCACAATGAGTTGGATGAGTTAATACCGGAAGGACGCCTATTAGCAGAAGAGTTCCGTCGATGGAAGAAGTTTGATTATATTATTTATCAACTCTGCTTCGAAGAGAGGATGATATGTATCGCAGCTAAAGGATTAAACTTCTGGAGATGTGAAGAACGTTGGTGTTTTGATTGGATTGATCAAGTTCCAGGGATGAAACAATTCTCAGATAAACAAGTGATGTGCAGACTTCAAGCCATCCGAGAACATCGTTTCCTCTCGAAAACTGCTGGATTACCCAAGTCCACCTTCGTACCTGATGGATACTCTGATGCTAGAGTCGAATTGTCCAAACGACAGGCAAAAGCTGCTGTTGCCTATGAGAAACGATAGTTGGAATATGAATCGCAACAAGAGGAGCGTCGGCAAGCTCGATGAAAGGCACGAGCCACTGAACGTGCTGCTCCGAGACTCAAGTATCCGGATAAGATCTTAGTTAAGCTTCTGGACATTGATATTCAGAACATCATAGCGATTGATATTCAGAACATCATTGAAGAAGCTCAGAAAGCTGAAGCTCAGTTTATTCATGAGGTCACACAAATTGTAGAGGCAGCTCATCGGATATTGCTCGAGGAATTCCGCTATCAAGAGTATCTTGCTGCGAATATCAGTCATGAACAATCATCAAACATTCCAACAAGTCAAGAACTCATCATGACTACTTCCCTCAATGCCTCTCCCATAACATCCGTGCAGCTCCCCTTTTCATTAACTACCGATGTAGCTGAAGCCTTCCACTCTTATTTGCAACAAGCCGTTGATGAAAGAATAGAAGCAGCAACCAACCATCTGAGAAGAGAAGTTGATGAGATACGGAGCGATGTATCTCATGTACGAACAGAGGTCGGTGAAAGCAAGTTGGCTATTTCTGAGAACAGGGCAGGTCTTGAAGTTGTTCGAAAAGACATAGCAGACACCAGGACTCACGTCGACGAAACGGTTATGGCCTATGGTACAAACCTTTTGGCTGCAATCAAAGAGGGGGAAGAAAGAAGAAAAGCTGACCGTGAAAGAAGAAAGAAAAACAAAAAGGAAGCAGCAACAAGGGAACAGGAAATGAAGAGGAAAGAAGAAAAAGCAAAGGAAGAATTGAAACAAAAGGAACTAGAAGCTAGACTTGAGCTACAAAGAAAGGAACATGAAGCCAAGATAGATGCAGAAAATTGAACATGAACTTCAATTACAAAAGATCGCAATGGAACAAGAGAAACTGGCCAAAGAATTGGAGCGCGAGGCTGCTGAAAGAGAAACAGGAGCAACTCTTATGGAAAACTTCATGAAGTTTACTATGGAGAAGTTTGCGGACATTCAGAAGATCAAATCAGCAGACAATGAAAAAGAAAAGCCAGCGCCCGACTCATGAACGACAAGGTCAATTTCTTTTACTTTCTGAGTCCAATTTGTACTTAAACTTACAATAACATTTATAAAATTGGATCAGATTTTGACAAAATCTCTTTGTCCACTTCTGAATTTTTATGGTGTGCTCTAGTTGATCTACACTTCTGGTGTACTCAACGAACTTGCATGTGGACATGATGATTATGTTTTGATAGATGAATATGATTGATTGTTGAGTTAATGAATGCTAGAAATTCTAGCATATTGATTTGTTGCAAAATTTTCTAATCGAGAAATGTTCCCCAGCAATTGTTGAGGGGGAATTTGACTACAATCATTTCGGTTGCTTAAACCTAGTTGGAAAAACTCTGTGATAGAATAGCATAGAATTGTAGAACACAGACATTCTTCCACTTATGGTCAGCAAATGATAGTAAGCTTTGATCGCACCAAAAAGGGGGAAATTGTTGGGAATTATCCCTAAAATCTCCCTTAGGACTTATTTGTAAAAGGTTTTGTTGAATCAAACCTTATTTAATTTGGTCGATCATTTGCTGAAATCTAGAGAGCCTAATACAACTTGTAAAGTCCTGTATAAGCTAAACATCGAGTTGTAATAGACTTGTGTGCCTTGAAGAATCCCTAGCAGACAAAGAGAAGATGGAGTCAGCATCCAATCCACAAACTGCTAGAAAAGCTAGCAAACAAAGAGCGCTAGCATTTGGTT
>JAPKLW010000320.1:465560-488914 GCA_026898455.1 Plectranthus barbatus
TCAGCCTTTGATTTTGTGATATCAACGCTCATGATCAATTTTAGTCCGTGTGCAGTTTTCCTCGATTATCTTGCAGTTTTGATTCATTAAGGTTATTTTTGTAATTTTAGGGTTTTTAAAATTTAAAAGGTATATGCTTCCATATTTAATTAGATTTTGTATGCCTTATTTCGCGCGTTCTGATTTCTTATTCCTCCTTCGTCCGATTCAATTTATATATCTTCTCTCGATCGAATTTTTTTTTTGTTTCTGGATTTGGCTTTCGTGATCGCTCTCGGCTTTGAAATTGTGGTTGTTGTTGAGTTTTGTTTTTGATTTTGGAGTTCGATCGTTTGAAGAGGACATGTCTGATCGATCATCTGAAGGTAAGTTTAATATTTTGTATTTTTTATTTTCGATATTATTCATGGTTCTATTGAGGTTTTTTTTTATGTTAGGAGATGATTTGATCTTGTTTTTGAATTCTAGACTCTGTTTGTAATTGATTCGTGCATGAATATAGTTTTAAAAAAAATTGTGTTATTCAGATGTTCATTTTTCCTTTCTTATGGTGCATCTTTGGTGTTAACATTGTTCATTTTTTCATCTTTCAGGTTCATTTATTCTAAATTGTGTTGATAGTTTTAAAAAAAATTGTGTTATTCAGATGTTCATTTTTCCTTTATTATTGTGCATCTTTAGTGTTAACATTGTTCATTTTTCATCTTTCAGGTTCATTTATTCCAAATTGTGTTGATAGTTTTATAAAAAAATTGTGTTATTCATATGTTCATTTTTCATTTATTATTGTGCATCTTTAGTGTTAACATTGTTCATTTTTTCATCTTACAGGTTCATTTATTTGAAATTGGCGAAAGCGAGTAGAATTCCAGAGAAAACCGTCGAATGTCTGAAGAAATCTTGAGAGAGGAATTGAAATTTTGTTGAATGTGAAGAGTTTTTTCGAGAAGTGTATTGAAAAGTTGCGATGGAATGGCGTAATAATGAAACCGTGTAGCAGTTGTGTAAATTTCGATATTTGATATTATTGCATTTAGTTTTTTTTAATTTGTGTTTATTCAAAACTGAAGTAAAAGTGAGGAAAACTGCAGGATGTGGTTGGTCTTTGTAAATGTTTAATTTTTTTTAATTCGTATTTATGTAAAAATGAAGTAAATCGGACTAAAAATGAAGTAAATCGGGCTAAAAATGAAGTAAATCGGGCTAAAAATGAAGGTTATTGTTTGTGTTTGAGTATTTTTACAATTTTAGCCTTTAAAGGCTAAAACTGCAGGATATTGGGGCAAAAATGCCGCGTTTTTCAATTTGCTGAGAATGAATTATGTTCGTCGATTTGATGAGATGGACGCAGGAGATTTATTCTTATTTCTCATTGTAACTCCTATTCTCACCTGATCACTACCCTATATATATATAGGGGGCTGATCTGGTGAGAATAGCCCTTATCATGAGAAATGAGAATAAATCTCGTCCATAGATTTGACAACATCAACGATCCAGATTATATAAGAGCTTTAACAAAAAATGCGGCATAATATCCTCATTTTACTTCATTGAAGGGCAACATAGTCATTACGAACGTACAGGGCGCAAAAGTTGTGTTTTGTTCATTTTATGTATTATATACTTCATTTTATCTTAGTTATACTTCATTTTATCTCAATTGCGAATCATTATAAAATAAATTTGATTCGAATTTTGATGTTACACGTGACATGCATTTTATCTTAGCAGTTCTTCATTATATCTTAGTTATTCTTCATTTTATCTCAATTGTGATTCATTATAAAATAAATTCGATGTGAATTTTGATGTTATACGCGACATGCATTTTATCTTAGAAGTTCTTCATTATATCTTAATCATTCTTCATTTTATCTCAATTATTGTTCATTATAAAATAAATTAAATAAAAATAAAATCATTGTTTCGAAAAAAAATGATTTGAATTCTCTTCATTTTATCTCCTATATACATCATTAAATGAAAAAAAATCAAAATTTTAGAAACAGTTCTCTTCATTTTATCTCCTCTATACTTCATTAAATGGAAAAAAATTAATTAAATAAAAATAAAATTAATTTTTCGGAAAAATTATTTCAGTTCTCGTCATTTTATCTCCTATATACATCATTAAAAGAAAAAAAATCAAATTTTTAGAAACAGTTCTCTTCATTTTATCTTCTCTATATTTCATCAAATGAGAAAAATTAAATTAAATAAAAATAAAATCAATTTTTTAAAAAAATATGTTAAATTTATTTTATTTATTTAAAACTTCATTAAATTAGAAAATTCAATTAAATAATAATAAAATTTAATTTAATTTTAGAGTATTGGATGACTCAACAAGGCAATCGAAATATTATGAAAAATTGAAATGAAAAGGAATTAGAGATACAAATATGTAATAATGAAGTTCGCGGAGGATAAAATGAAAATGGAAATTATTTGAGGGAGATACCATCAGGATAAATGACAATGATACCCTTAAATATGTAATAATGAAGTTCGCGGAGGATAAAATGAAGACGGAAATTATTAAAGCATGACCGTAGATCTTGTGAAATCAAAGGCTGAGATTTATTCTTATTTCTTACATTAACATCTATTCTCATATGATCTAACCTCTATATATATATATATATATATATATATATATAGAGAGAGAGAGAGAGAGAGAGAGAGAGATTGGTGATCATATAAGAATAGTTTTTAGTATGAGAAATGAGAATAAATCTCAGCCCTCTATCTTTGCATATCAACGCTCAAGATTTAAAAATTTTCGTGTTCATTTTTGTAGTATATTGTGCATTATTCGATTTTAAGAAATATTTTGTAAATTTTTTTTCTATCCTCTAATTAAAATTCTAAAAACTTTAAATGATCATAACTCATTCAATTTAAATTCGTATTCCATGTATTATATATCAAATTAAAGATAATTTAATTATCTTTCAAACAAAATCATTATTGGATAAATTTAGAGGACGAAAACCTTAACGAAAAAAATAGTGATTCTATACATAAATCTCGTAACAACACATTGATTTTCGTAAAATGCACGAAAATCTACCTAAAATGCATGAAGTCGTACTTCAAATGCACAATATGATGCATAAAATGCATTATATTCCTTGAGAAAATGCATATTATATAGAGATATAATGAACAATTTTAAGATAAAATTAATAAATTTTAAGATAAAATAAGGTGACAATATAATTTTTTATTTTATGCAATGCAACAATATTAGAATGCATATTTGATATATATATATATATATATATATATATATATATATATATATTATAAACTTATGTTAAGATAAATTACATCAACATACATTTTATTTATGAAACATAGTGAGATTCAAATTATTTCGTTGTTTATTTCGATATATGAATGATCGTCACGACTCAGAAAAAATTCAAATTTTACACGTTAACTTTTAATATGAACTTGAATTATTTTGATGATGCACAAATAAGATTATGATTCTTTTGAGTAGACATGGTAAGAATTTTCAAATAAATTAAGGATATATATATTTCAATTTTTAAAATAAAATAATCTTTATTATTTATAATAATATTTCCATATCATATTAGATATGGATATCTAGATTTTGATACATACAATATTTTCTTATTAGAGAGATTATTTTTTTTCGTAATGAGATATAATGCACATTTCCTTAGATAAAATGCATGATTGCTAAGATAAAAAATGCATAATATTGAAGATAAAATGTTGTAAGTAGAGATATAGAACATTTTATTTCGCAATGTAATGTTAATGCAGGATATTGCCCTTCAAATGAACAAAATCATAGTTAAAACACAGGCTTTAAAATTATCATTCATTGTATATAATTACTATATTGTCCTTTAATGCAGGATAATCGACCAAAACTGCACACGGATGTAAATACATCTTGAGCGTTGAAATGAGAAGATCAAAGGCTGAGATTTATTCTCATTTCTCATACTAAAGGTCATTCTCACTTGATCACTACCCTATATATATATATATTTGGTAGTGATCAGGTGAGAATAGGAGTTAATATGATAAATAAGAATAGATCTCGCACGTCCATCTCATCAAATCGACGAACATGATTCATTCTCAGCGAATTGAAAAACGCGGCATTTTTGCCCCAATATCCTGCAGTTTTAGCCTTTAAAGGCTAAAACTGTAAAAATACTCAAACACAAACAGCAACTTGCAATTTATGCCCGATTTATTTCATTTTTAGCCTGATTTACTTCATTTTTATATAAATACGAATTAAAAAAAATTAAACATCTTCTTCTTCAAAGCAGCAACACGAGTGTAGTCTCTATAAAACTCAATACCAACATCAACAGTTCTAAAAACTCTGCCCTTAAAATGCTTCATCTCATCAACACACTTTGGAATAAATGAACCTGTAAGATACAAAAATGCACAAAGTTAACTCTAAAGATGCACAATATAATAGTAAAAATGAACGTCGATCTGAATAAAACAAATTTTTTTAAACTATATTCATGAACAATTAACAAAGTCGAGACCGAACACGAATGCAAAATCCAGAAACAAGAAAAATAATCTGATCTACGGGAGAAATATAAATCAAATCGAACGAAGAAGGAAGAAGAAATCAAATCGCGCGAAGAAAGGAATAAAAAATTTGATGAGATACTATTTCAGATTTAAAAAAAAGCTAAAATTACAAAAATAGCCTTAATTTTGCAAAACTGCAGGATAATCGAGGAAAATTGCACATGGAGTGTAATAGATCATGAGCGTTGAAATCACAAAATCAAAGGCTGAGATTTATTCTCATTTCTCATACTAAAAACTATTCTCATATGATCACTACTCTATATATATATATATATATATATATATATATATATATATAGGGTAGTGATCAGGTGAGAATATGAGTTACTATGAGAAATAAGAATAGATCTCCTGCGTCCATCTCATCAAATCGACGAACATGATTCATTCTCAGCAAATTGAAAAATGCAGCATTTTTGCCCCAATATCCTGCAGTTTTAGCCTTTAAAGGCTAAAACTGTAAAAAAAACTAAAACACAAACGACAACCTGCATTTTAAGCCCGATTTACTTCATTTTTACATAAATACGAATTAAAAAAAAATTAAACATCTTCTTCTTCAAAGCAGCAACACGAGCATAGTCTCTATAAAACTCAATACCAACATCAACAGTTCTAAAAACTCTGCTCTTAAAATGCTTCATCTTATCAACACACTTTGGAATAAATGAACCTGTAAGATACAAAAATGCACAAAGTTAACACTAAAGATGCACAATATAATAGTAAAAATGAACGTCGATCTGAATAAATTTTTTTCTAAACTATATTCATGCAAACAAAGTCGAGACCGAACACGAATGCAAAATCCAGAAACAAAGAAAAAAATCTGATCAACAGAAGAAATATAAATCAAATTGAACGAAGACGGAAGAAATCAAATCGCGCGAAGAGAGGAATAAAAAATCTAATGAGATACTATTTCAGATTTTTAAAAAAGCTAATATTACAAAAATAACCTTAATTTTGCAAAACTGCAGGATAATCGAGGAAAACTGCACACGGAGTGAAATAGACCATGAGCGTTGAAATCACAAAATCAAAGGCTGAGATTTATTCTCATTTCTCATACTAAAAACTATTCTCATATGATCACTACTATATATATATATATATATATATATATATATATATATATATCACACACATATGTGACATATCTAACATTCTCCAACTTTTCACATGTAACATTCCATTATCATTATAAACTAAATAAATTATACTTTCATATGCGCATTGACAAGTCTAAATTTTTATTTAATGGGTCCATCATAATATCATAACTAAATCCAGTCATGGCTGTTATATGTCACATAATCGACATAGTCCCTTCCATGTACCACAAAATAGTAACATCTTCAATATGATCATTCATGTGGAGCATAAATTTGGTCCAATATAATGTCTGTTACGTATTGATGTAGAAATATCACCTTTAATTTGATATTTTGATGTGTCAAAACTGTGTACCAAAGTTTAGGCCTTAGAGTTATTACCTCATGTAATCCTTGTATAGGATGATAAAGTTGTAATAGTCTAGGAGAAGAAAACTGACAAAAACTGTGGAACCGTTTTTGAAGTGGAAGCCGTCCAGACAAGAAAATTGTCAAGAATAATGGAAGCGAAAAACTGTGCAGAGTATTGGACGAGAAAAACTGTGCAGACAATTTTAAACTGTCAAGGATCGTACATCAAAGAAAACTTTGGACACAGTTTTCATAAAGAAACTGTCAAGAGGCGCTCACAGTTTCAGACCAGGACAGTTTCACGTTAAAGAAACACGTGAAAAGCAAGATGCTGAACAGTCATAAAAGAGCATTGAAGACTCAATGATAAGGAACGAAGATACACTCAGTTATGATTGAAGTACAACGTTGTTCAAGTCTGACAAAACTAGTACAAACTGACCCTACAAAAAGCATGGCAGTGATTCAGAAAAGGTAGAGGAGCAGGTCTACTTTACAGAGAAGGATGGACGTTGATTGGACATCCTTCGAATTGTCTCTACCGACTATTTTTTGTAGATTCAACTATAAATAGCAGAAGAACCAGAGAGACAAAAACTTCAACTCATTCAAACCTTGCCGTCACTCTGCCGAATTGAAAGCTCAAAGAATTTAAAGCTCTCAAGCGTGAAGGCATTAAATCTGTGGTTCATTCATTGAACACGAGGCATCATTGCTTAAGGAATATTTAGAGATTCACCGTGTGATCTTGAGTACACGAGGATTAAGTCTTTCGACTTAGTCTACTTTCTTGGTGTTCTTTCTTTTCAAGTAACAACACAACAACCTGATTCATTAAGGAGAAGAAGGTTCTTACGGGCTACTGCCAAACCTTGTATGTTCTGGGAAGAACTTAATCATCCACCCACCGGAGAAGGAGAATGGAGGTTTATCCTCAATCCATTTTTGACGACTGCCAGTTCTGAGAAGACTTCAAGGGGCTACCTGGCTTCGAGGAACTGAAGAAGGCGTGAAGATCAACTATCTGGGCGAGCGATCCATTCTGCTGTGGATGGTGGTTTTCACAGCATTTGGCTATAGATCGTGAGGTTTGTATCTTCATTACTTAGTGAATTTACGGATTAATTTCCAAAGAGTGGACGCAAGACTTAAGGCTCCAAACCACTATAAATATCCTACCTCATTTACAGTTTTACTTACTTCACGCACCATACAATTTTCAATTGTATTTTGAAATCTTCAACTCTTCTCTAAAAGTGTTGAAGCATATAACTGTTTACTTAATATAACTGTAAACTGGCTACCTAAAACTGATGGCTAACACAAACTGTCTTTCTGAACTGTTGATTAAAACTGAGTCTCTAGTTTTAAACTGAACTGCCCGTTTTGAGAGTGCAAATAACTGTTCTTATACTTCCGCTGCATATTATTTCGCACTCTGATCTGGGACCAACAAATGGTATCTGAGCAGGTCGGTCCTTCTAGACTGTCCTGTTTTGAGTCACTTAGGACCGGATCCATATTTTCTTGCACTCTTATTTGTTTGTTAAGTGTGATTAGCGAGCAGATTATCTTAAGATAATGATTAATTATCCAAGTCTTCCCAACTACAACCCGGAGAAGTTCACGGTACGGAAGAAGAGGTGCCTCATCCAACTAAGGGCTCATCATCCAGAAATGGATGAAGTCTTGAAGAATGGACATCTGAAGATCCAGAAGATTAATATCCAGCTCGAAGGAGAAGATGGCTAAGGTGGTGTCCAAATGATAGATAAGCAACTGGAAGAATGGACACTTGAAGAAAAGAAATGTCATCAGCTTGATCCCATCGCTCAAGAAATGATCATGCAATCTCTCCCAAAATCTCTCATGGACGAATCCATAGAGAACAACAGTGCTAAAGAGTTATGGGATTGGATCAACGAGCTTACTAATGAAACTGAAGCGATGAAATGCAATAAGAAACAAATGTGCGTTGACAAATATGTATCTTTCCAGATACTGCCTGGCGAAACGATCAAATCAATGGAAGCAAGATTCAACGCCATTGTCAGTGAGATGAAAGGTCTTGGAAAATAAGAAATGTGGTTGACATGAACGCCAAAATTCTTTCAACAATGCCGAAGGAAGATTGGTTTGTCAAAACCACCAGTTTAAAGACCATGAATCTCTCGAAAATGTCCATCAAAGAGCTGTTCGCCGAAATTCAAGCCCACGAATGGGATATTCAGATGTGAACAAGAATGAAGCTGTTAGAACCCCGAATTCAGCAGCAAATGATGATGCTGCATTCTTTGTAAAGAGAGACTTCCAAAGATGACAGAAGAAGTCAGTTTAGTTTGAGAAAACTACCCACCAATCCTCAACAGTGAAGGATACCTCCACCTCAGTTCAAAAGAAGGAAGCTGACCTGTCAGTTGCCAAAATGGAGGAACATATGAGGAGTCTGGACGTACTTATTGAGAAGGCTAAAGGAAAAGGAAAGGAAGCTCAGTCCAATGAGCAAAGGTTCACAAAGAGAGAGCCATGCGCGTGCTATGAATGCAACTCTCCAGATCACCTGAAGTACGAATGCCCTCTAGTTTTTCAAGAGGAGAGAGATTGACTGAGGAAGGTGTTTAAAATGAGAGCCTCTAAAGCTATGGCCCAAGCGATGCTGTCCAGAACAGAAGTACCAGACGTACCAGACCATGATGATGGCTATTACACGTCTAAGGATGAGAATGATGAGGAAGCACCCCTGGCCTTCATGGCAGCAGTCGATGGAGATGTTACCAACGAAGAAGACAATGCTTCAAATTGCGAAATAGTGGTAATAACTCATCTACCCTCATCTCTTGCATCTACATGCTTTGAAGAAAACTCTAAGTTTTGTCGCTCAAGTTCAGAAGATGTTTCTCTTGAAAACATTATTAAAGAGGTAGAAAATTTTCATGAGATTAAAGATACATTAGCTAGTGAAAATGCCTCACTGAAATCAGAGATTTCAGCTTTGATCGATGAAGTCGCAAAGACGAGGTCAATCAGCGAGGATTTTGAAAAACTCAAGGAAGAACATTCAAAACTCCTTAAAGATTTTGAGAATATTTCAAAAGAATGTGATTCCTTGAAGAAAACTGAGCCTGTTAAATGTGAATGTACTTTCAAAAAGAGCTCAAGAAAATTAGAAGAAATTTTGAATTCTCAAAAACTATCATCCGATAAACACGGAATTAGATTTTTAAAGCACCAAAATGAAAAGGTTTTGAGCGAACATGCATCTACTTCAAGAACTAAGAAAACATTTTTAGGCTCTGTCAAAGCCAAACTTAGTTCAGGCATTATGTTGGAGAAAGAAAAAGTCAAATCCAAAGAGCCAGTTAAGCAAAAAGAAAAGACCAATTACTGGTCAAAAACTGACTCTAAATTGGCATCTCGACAGAGAGCTAACACAGTTCGTAAACTATAAAAACAAACTGTCGAGATGAAAACTGACAATCCTTCAAAACTGGATAAGAGTAATGTTCCATATGCAAGGAATCCAGTTTTACCAACAAGAACGACTAAGCAGCAAGTAAATGTTGCAAGGAAGTCAGTTCGACAACTGGATAGAAATCCAAGAGGTTATGATAGAACTCAGTTTTATTATAACGGTTATTCGAATAGGAGGAACACCTATTCGAGGCCTGAGTCAAGACAATTTTGTCATTCTAAGGCTCTGACGGCTAAACACCCGAGAACAGTTTCTCGAGACTCTTTTAGGAACAACAGTTTCAGAAAGAGTTCACACTCCACAACCTTTCCTAACATGCATTCAAACAGCATACATTATTTTGGAAGAAAGGTTAACCAATCACTAAAGAGTGATTCAGTTTCACGAACTGTAAGAGTGAAACAAGTCTGGATACCAAAAGGATAGATCTAGAAAACTGACTTTGCAGGACCTGAAAGGATGTGGGGACCTAAATGAAATTTTCTGTCTTGCAGGGACAAAGTTCTCAGAAGAAAGCAAGATCATGGATCTTGGATAGCGGGTGCTCAGCACACATGACAGGAGAAATTGATCTACTCAAGAATCTTGTGATGTGCAGAGGATCATCTGTCACTTTTGGGAAGAAGGCCAAGGGTCGAGTAGTTGGAAAAAGATGCGTGGAGCACAATGGAATCATCATTCAGAACGTGTTATTAGTCACCAATCTGAAGCACAATCTTCTAAGCATCAGCGAGTTGAGCGAGAGTGGCTACGTTGTCAGTTTTGAAGAATCATAGTGCCACATCATAGACAAGCTGACCGATGAGACCAAGATCAGAGGAATAAGAAAAGGAGGTATTTACGTTGTAGACTGGTCCAGTGGAGAAGAAGGAGCCTGCCTCCTGGCGCACAGCTCCTCAGATGGAGTAAACTGGCTGTGGCACAAAATATTAAGTCACCTAAACTTCAACTCGATCAGACATCTAGCAAAGCATAATCTAGTTGAAGGACTGCCGCAGAAGAAGTTCCAAAAAGAAGGAGTTTGTAAAGCTTTCCAACTCGAAAAAAAGACAAGAGCCTCATTCAAGAACAGGCCAGTTACAACAAGCACGGACCAGATATTGGAACTGCTCCACATGGATTTGTTTGGTCCAGCTACTCCGCCAACAATTGGAGGAAGAAAATATACATTAGTAGTTGTTGATGAATACTCAAGATATACATGGGTGGTGCTGCTCAAGTCCAAAGATGAAGTCAAGATTCAGTTGCTAGAATTGATTACCCGTCATCAGAATGACAAATGGGTGGCAGTTAATAGGATAAGGTCCGATAATGGAACAGAGTTTTGCAATGGACCCCTCATGGATTATTGCACTAAAATTGGAATCGGGCATTAGAAGTCTACTCCAAGAACTCGTCAACAAAATGGCCTTGCTGAGCGGAGGAATAGAACACTCAAAGAAGCAGTGAGAACCATGCTGGCTGAAACTGACCTTGGAAAAAGATTTTGGGGAGAAGCCTTGATGACAGCCTGCTACACGCAAAATTGAAGTGCATTCAACATGCGGCTGCACAAGACTCCCTACGAGATCTACAATGGTCGTAAGCCTTCTATAGCTCATCTTCGTGCATTTGGTTCTCCATGTTATATTCACAACAATGGGAAGTCCAAATTGAATACCTTTAGCCCTAAGGCTGATAAAGGTGTGTTCCTTGGTTATGGACATCCTTCATATAAGGGATATAGGGTATTCAATAAGACAACCCAACTTGTGGAAATAACATGTCATGTTGTTTTTGTTGAAGCTAATCTTGATCATAATCGAACAGTTCCTCATACTATATCTATGAATGATGATCCTGAGACTCCAGTTGTCTCGGCTGAACCCCAAACAGTCGAGAGGGCCAATGATGCTAATGACATTGCTGAGGCCTTAAAGTTCATTAACATAGAAGATCAAAGTGAAGAGAAGCCTCCTGAAGCCAACACAACAGTTTTGGAAGCAGAGCAACCTAATACCAAGGAAGTCAACCTTGAGGCCGCTGAGGAAGCAACTCCAACTGACGAGCCAGTTGCAGTTCAGAATTTAGTTGCTGCTCAGAATCCAATTCCAGAACAAGGAGGTGAACCAGTTCCAAAACTTGGAGGCGAATCATCTCATTAGGAACCTCCAGCAGTTTCTGAGACTCCAATTGCTCCCGCTGAAGCCGTAACTGTAAATAAGCCTAGTTGGCTAAGAGATCATCCTATTGAAGCCATCCTGGATGATATTGGAAATCCTGTTCGAACCAGACAAGGTACTGCATTGAAGTCTTGCTTCATATCTCAAATCGAACCTGTGAAGATTGCTGAAGCTCTTCAATCAACGGATTGGATTAATGCGATGCAAGAGGAACTAGGAGAGTTCACTCACAACAATGTGTGGTATCTAGTGGATAGACCTACACATCAATCCGTGATAGGTTCGAAACAAAGCAAGATTGGTTGCCAAGGGGTATGCACAATGCGGAGGGATAGACTTCGATGAAACATTCGCACCAGTTGCCAGACTGGAAGCCATTCGTCTATTCTTCGCGTATGCTGCCTACCATAACTTCACAATCATTAAAATGGATGTGAAGAGTGCTTTTCTCAATAGAGAATTGAAGGAAGAAGTCTACGTTGAACAGCCCCCCGGTTTCGAGCAAGAAAACAAAGTCTACAAGCTAAGGAAAGCCTTGTATGGATTGAAGAAAGCACCTAGAGCTTGGTATGAAACTCTCTCCCAGCTTCTGCTCAAGAATGGATTTGAAAAGGATGCAATCGATCGAACCTTGTTCAAGATAAAGGATGGAGAGGACATCCCGCATGTTCAAATCTACGTAGACGATATTATCTTCGGCAGAAAAAACACCAAGCTATGTGAGAAGTTTGCCCACTTGATGCATAATAAATTTCAAATGAGTATGATGGGCAAGATGACATATTTCCTTGGATTGCAAGTTGATCAATCAGGTGAAGGTATTTTCATAAGTCAGAAGAAGTATACTCAAGATTTGATCAACAAATTCTGTCCGGAGAAGACAAAGTCATTGAGGATTTCTATGAGCACCAGTTCTCAGATCACTCTTGATGAAGAAGGAGATCCTATCGATCTGACTGCTTATCAAGGGATCATTGGGTCTTTGCTCTATCTAACTGCCGGTAGACCTGATATTTCCTATGTTGTGGGAGTGTGCACAAGAATTCAGGCGAATCCTAAGAAGTCCAAAATGGAAGCAGCTAAGAGGATCGTAAGATATCTCAAGAAGACTGAGTCTTTAGGTATTTGGTATCCCAAAACTGATGGAATCATGCTGAATGGATTCTCGGATTTAGATTTTGGAGGCTGCAGAATTGATCAAAAAAGCACAAGTGGAACTTGTCGGTTTTTACGTCACAAACTGGTCAGCTGGTTCAGTAAGAAGCAACATTCGGTGGCTTCGTCAACCACTGAGGCTGGGTATGTAGCGGCTGCTAGTTGTTGTGCTCAAGTGCTTTGGATAAAGCAGCAGCTTAAGGATTATGGGATAGAAACTGGATGTGTACCTAGTTACTGCGACAACAACAGTGCAGTTTATATTTCGAAGAATCCAGTTCTACACTCGAGGATGAAGCATATTGATATTCGTCATCATTTCATTCGAGATCATGTTGAGAAAGAAGATATCTCGGTGGAATATATAAGGACGGAGGACCAGTTAGCGGACATTTTCACTAAAGCACTACCTGAGGCTCGTTTCAAAGAGTTGTGAATCAAACTAGGTCTTCTGAAGTGTGATGAAATCTCAAAGGAAAGAGATGAGAACTGATCGGAGCAATTATGTTAAACTGAACACTGTAAAACTGTTTGGCATGTTAATTATGTTAGTTGTGCTTATTTGTAGAACAGTTTGCTCAATATTGAAGTCAAAGGATAACTATTTTCATTCATTAGAAAAGGAGGGTGATACAACGTCCAAGCAAAATAAAAAGGAGGTTACACAAATTCATAAAAGTTTATTTTGGAGGCAGTCAGCGGGTGGGCGTCCTTCTGGAGGGGTAGTAGTCGGATCCAACCAGATTCGACGGATCTTCTTTGAAGTATGGGACCCGCTTCTCAAGGAGCCTGTTCAGCTGCATACCGTAGGGGACAGTGACTTCAGGCAGTTTCTGCAAGGCGCTCTTCAAGTCATCGAAGATGAATGCTGCCCAGTCCACGTTAGCTTGGTCCTCGAACGCCATCATTGCCTTCCAGACAGGCGGCGTAAAGTCAGTTTCTTCAAGGGAATTGCAGACCACCATCTGGTTAATGATGTCAAAGGACACCCTGTAGCGTGACTTGAGGAACCCACTTAACGCAGTTGGATGGAAGCTAATGTCTGACACTCTCAAATCCTGCCAAACTGACCATTCCGGTGCCTCTGCTTCGATACTACAGAACCGGCATTCCACTGCAAATTTTTGAATTCGACGAAGTCTTCGGCTACACGTTGCATTAAATGTGGATAGCTCAACGGCGTATTACACGAAACCACTTCGACCTTCCCACGCACTCCTAAACGGTGTGCCAGAGATGTGAACAGTTGCCTACGTCAGCGTCTATCTTAGCCGTCCAACACAAAAAGGGGTTTCAATCTCAACCGAGGATTTTGTTTGATGATTGATTGCCAAAAACCTCTTAAAGCCTTTGTATTTTTCTCTTCGGCACTTTCACTCGAACTCTCTACTCTGTGCAAGAAAATCTCTTCAAAATCTCAAGTCTTCAACCCCAAGCCTTCTAAATCACTCGCATTACATCTGTAATCATGCAAAAAAAGAAGACTCAAATCGAAGGCACCAACACCTCTGATAACCCAGAGAAATTTATAGTCACAGAGACGACTCTGCATGCGGATCTAGCCCAAATCGGGAGATACGATGTCGACTCTTATGGTCTCACCAACAAACAGATTCGGGTGTCCCAAGTTGTAAAAGAGAAAATCTTGAATTGGAAGGATTTCACATCAATCTCTTCAGATGAGGTGACTGCTACAGAGGTTTCCAAGAAGCTCATAGCAGAGAAGTTGACGCAATTTTTGATTGCGACTCCAAGATGGTTCAAACCCTATCACGTAGCCGAATTCTACAAAAATGCGATTATTGATGAGGATGAACGGTTCTTCAAGATGAAAGTAGACAAGAGAGAGATCAGAGTCAATCTTGATCTCATCGCCGAATTTCTTCATCTATCCAAAACTGGGAAGCACATCGCCAGTTATCTCCATGGTAACAAGGAGGCAATGAAGAATCATTGGGATAAGTGGAAGAAGCCTGAGATTAAGGAAAAATTCAAAGTTGCCACCAAGGTATCTGAACTGAACCCATTTTATAAGACACTCAGTGAAATCACACTGAGGATGCTCTATTATGGGGTTGGATCCTTTTCTGAGTTAAGCCATTCCAAATACGCCTTGATGATGGTTCTTGATGACTGCCCTGGATGAAACTGGGCAGAATACATTTTTGGGCGTTTGTTGGAGAATGCAAAGAAAAACAAAGGCATCAGAAAGGATGGAAAATTTTCTTCGAGCGTTGGTTTTGGTTTGAAGGTCAACTACCTTCTTGAGAGCATTCTACGAATTCAAAAAGAAGGGGACGATCTCATACCGTCAGATTTCATTCTATCTAGCCTGCTATCTCGTTAACCACTGTCAGTGGTCGGCATCCACCTCAGACCCAGCTCATGAATATGTCTTTCGAATATGCCCTATGAGACTGCGGTTCCTTTGAGTTTGCCACTGCACCAGAGTTATCACAATAAATTGTGATGCTCTTCGGAAAACTCGGAATCACACCCAACTCCAAAAGGTAGTTCCTGAGCCATACCCCCTCTTTCGAGGCTTTCGAGGTGGTGACATATTCCGCCTCCATGGTGGAGTCAGCAATGCATTTCTGCTTTGAGCTCCTCCATGATACAGCTCCACCTCCCAGGGTAAACACATATCCCGAGGTCGATTTCTTCTCATCTTGGTCCCCTTGGAAATCCGAGTCTGTATAACCTACAGGGCACAAATCCTCACTTTGATAAACTAGACAGTAATTCCTAGTTCTTTTCAAATACTTGAGAATGTGTTTTACCGCAGTCCAATGCGCCTGTCCAGGGTTAGACTCATATTTTGCTACCATGCCAACGGCATAACAGATATCTGGCCTGGTACACAACATTGCATACATGAGACTACCCACCGCTGAAGCGTATGGTACAAGACTCATCTCATCTTTCTCCCGCTGTGTCTCAGGACACTGCCCACTAGAAAGACAAACGCCATGTCTGAAAGGTAGCAAAACTTTCTTGGCGAGTATCATGCTGAACCAGGCTATCACAGTATCCACATAGGATGCCTGGGATAAGCTCAACATTCTTCTCTTACAATCTCGTAAGATCTTAATTCCAAGAATGTAGCCAACTTCTCCCAAATCCTTCATTTGGAATTGTTCGGACAACCAAACCTTGATTTCCGACATCACTCCCTCGTTGTTTCCAAATATGAGTATGTCATCAACGTATAGTGCAAGGAAAACCACGCTCCCACTGACACAAAGTTGGTAAACACAACTTTCATTTTCCAACGGTGCAAATCCGTAGGATTTAATCACATCGTTAAAACGTAAGTTCCATGACCTCGAAGCTTGCTTAAGTCCATACAAGGACTTTCTAAGCTTCCAGACAAGATTTTCTTCACCCTTGCGTATGTAACCCTCGGGTTGCTGCATATAGATGTCCCTACCTTTTTCAAGGTAACCGTTTAGAAAAGCGGTTTTGACATCCATCTGCCAAATCTCGAGGTCCATATGTGCAGCTATGGCAAGGAGTATCCAGATGGACTTGAGCATGGCTACGGGTGAAAATGTTTCGTCATATTCAATGCCCTCTTTTTTACTATAACCCTTTGCCACCAGCCTGGCTTTAAAAGTCGTGACTTTTCCATTCGCCCATTTCTTTCTCTTGTATACCCATTTGCACCCTATGGCCCTAAAGCCATCCGGCAAATCAGTTTTCTGGTATACATCCATAGCAGTTATGGATTCAATTTCAGAATCCATGGCGACACGCCATTTTTCAACATCCTTGTCCTGCACTGTCTCTTCGTAAGTCAGTGGGTCAGAGTCCTCATGTCTGTCTTCCGGACTCAAGTCCAAAGACTCACACACGAACATGTACCTTTCCGGCTGGAAAATAACTCTCCCACTATGACGAGGCATCGGTGCCGTGTCAGTAGTAGGTGCAATAACTTGTGGTTCTGCACCATGCACTGAAGAACGTGTCTGTGGTGCTGAACCTCTCACAGGTGCACCCATGTCTACACGTTCCCCTTCCCTCGGAATCGCATTCTCGTTTTCAATTTCTTGAAGAACGATATCACTCCTTGACTTGTGATTACTCACATACTCGTTCTCCAAGAATCTAGCGTTGGTGCAAACAACGACTCTCTGACTCTCAGGACAGTAAAAGTAACCACTTTTCGTTTGCCTGGGATACCCTATAAACAACATTACCTTTGACCTGCTTCTTAACTTATCAGGTTCCTCCGATAGTACGTGTGCCGGACAGCCCCATACTCCGAACCTGCACAAACTCGGTTTGCGACCAAGGAAGAGCTCAAAAGGCATCTTAGGAACTGATTTAGAAGGCACCGCATTTAACACGTAAGCTGTTGTTTCCAATGCGTAGCCCTAAAATGAAATTGGTAAGTTTGCATAACTCATCATTGATCTTACCATCTCCAAAAGAGTCCTATTTCTTCTTTCAGCTACACCGTTTGGCTGGGAAGTACCCGGTGCAGTCCACTGGGATGTAATTCTGTGATCTGACAAATACTGCAGGAACTCGTTACCGATGTATTCGCCACCGCGGTCAGATCGTAGTGACTTGATAGTTTTCCCAACCTTCTTTTCTACCTCAGCCTTGAACTCTTTTAATTTCTCAAAGCATTCAGACTTGTAGCGAAGCAGGTAAACGTATCCGTACCTTGAGTTATTGTCAATGAAAGTGACGAAGTACTCGTACCCTCCACGAGCCTGCGTGGACATCGGTCCACATAAGTTAAAATGGATCAATTCCAACACTTCCTCTGCTCGAGACTGACTAGCCTTAAAAGGCCTAGGGGGCGGCGGCTGGCGGCTGGTCGGCGGCGGCTGCGGTCGTCATTGGCTGCTCTCCCGTCGCGGTGGCTTGTGGTTTTTGTGGTTTGTACAATCCTGTGTAAACCCTAGGGTTTGCATTAGGGTTAGGGAAAATCATCAGATCACAAAGGCCTAAAAATCCAAAAGATTTGGTGTATCCAGATTTGAAGGCCCTTGAAGATTTGGAAGATTTGAAAAGATTTGGATTTATTCAAATTTGTAATAGATAGATATTTTTTTCTATTTTGTGGGGCCACGAGGAATTTTTGTTTGCCTTAATTGTTCTCGTATGATATGTGATTTATTTATGTGCACAATTTAAGCATGTGTAGATAATAGGAAAATCATGTTTTACTGCTTTTATTATTTACAGTTTTCCAAGCATGCTTATGTGATTAATTTCTTTTGTTGGATTATATTTTGGGAATTTTTGGGCTTGTTTAAATACATGCAAAAATTTGGAAAATATAATGACAGAAATTATGTGTGCGCATAAAGAAACCTTTTTTAAAAAAAATACTAAGCGGATTTTTTAATTAAAATCAATATGCCTCCACAATGCGGTCCTAGGCTGTAAGTGTATCTCTCGTTCTAGTAAACGTCTACGAGTGTAGCTTGCTAGTTCCCGGAGGTGCATGGGTACGATTGTTGGGACTTCTAAACAAACAATTTAAATCATGTGAATAGTGGGAGGGCTTTGCGTAAACGTCTAAGAGTGTAGCTTGCGTAGACCTCTTTCACAAGTATTCTAGGATTGATTTAAATTATAGATAACAAAAGCTTTAAGGGCTGTGTGGTATGGTTACGTGCCATGCTAAACTGTCTCTTTTGGCCGAAGTTAAATTTGTGGTTAATTGCTTAGAAGCATCTTAGAATATAATGCAAGAATTGCATCCCTGTTCTTGAGAGATGGCTTGGTCTAAGGTTTTCACTAATTATTAATTTCTAGTGTCAAAAGCATCCTGACATGGTAGTGAAATTAAATGGATTGGGGCTTAAAACCCGCAGTTCTGGTTGAGGTTGACATCGTAAACGTCTACGAGTGTAGCTTGCGGTGGGAACTCTTGGGCAATTAGTGGAAAACATTTGTATTTGATTTATTAAAAGGTTTTCAATGCATTTGTTTTCGAAGTTCAACATGTATATTCTTATTTAAGATTCTTTATTGTTTCAGATATGTCTATGTCTACTGTCGATCATATACTTGCTCTCAATCCTCTAACTGGTCCGAACTTCCATGAATGGAGTTTATGCATCAAACACATCCTTTATCTGAAAAATCAAGCACATGTTCTTTACATGGATCCACTGTTGCGTTCTCAAAGAGGATTTTGCGAACTTGAGCTTGAATTCTATGACAAATGGGAGGATGCTGATGAGTTTGCCTTCTGGCTCATCACGGGTTCCATGTCTAGAGAATTAAGGCATAAGTATGAACACCTCGAAAGGGCTGGAGAGCTTTGGAAGGAACTCTCGACGGTCTTTGGCAAAGTGGAGCGAACTATTAACTGTAAGCTTGTGCACAATCTTGTGTGCAAGAAGATGGTTGAGGATAGTTCAATGACTACGCACATGATGTCTGTGATTGATCTCATGAGACAGTTTACTGTGCGGGGTGGTAATATCAGTGCGCAAGGCGAGATTGATATTATCTTGAATTCTCTCCCGGAATCTTATCATGACTTTAAGGTAGATGCTGCTGCAAATGGAGAGTATTCTCTGCATGAGCTGCTTGAGGATCTTGTAGTGGAGCAGTCTACCATGCGAGCACGGAAACCTGTTCTGTCTGGTTCTAGTACTGGTTTGACAACCTCTAAGGTTGGAGATGATAGTGCTGAGAGCAAGTTCAGGAAAACAGGCAGTGATAGCAAGTCTAGGAAGGGGAAGAGAGCCAAGGTCACTCCAAAGAAGAACGAGTGTGCTGGATGCGGAAAGGTGGATTGTCCGAATGCTAAGGGACAAGGTACGCCATTTGCATTTGTAACGGAAACATGTTTAGCATCGGTTTCTACTCATTCGTGGGTAGTGGATACTGGAGCTACTGATCATGTTTGTTACATTTTGCAGGGGTTCACACCGAGGAGGGTGCTGAAGAATGACGAGGTTACCATCTCGATGGGGAACGCAGCACAAGTGAGTGCAGCTGCCATTGGAGATTTCACCTTGTACTTTGATGATTCTGTTTTAACATTGAGAGATGTTTTGTACGTTCCGGATTTTCGGAGAAACCTTATTTCAGTTTCCAAACTTTATGTTGATGGATATTCAGTTATTTTTTATAGTGGTGTTTCTATCATTGGTAATAACGGTGTTATATGTCGTGGAATGCTCAATAATTCTCTCTATGTTGTTAACTGTAATCATAAGTCTTCTGCAAGTATTGCATGTAATTCATCCATAATTGATAATCCTAGGAAGAGAAAACTTACTTCTTCTGATGAGGATCTTACATATCTCTGGCACTTGAGACTGGGTCACATCAGCTTGAAGCGGATTCAAAGACTTGCAGATGATGGTACATTGGACTTAGTCCGGGCTGTACCTTATCAAGTCTGTGAATCCTGCATCGAGGGCAAGATGTCAACTAGGCCTTTTAAGGCTAGTCAGTCTCGAGCAGAGGAAGTGTTGGAATTGATCCATTCTGACTTATGAGGACCGATGTCCACGCAGGCTCGTGGATGGTATGAGTACTTCGTCACTTTCATTGACGATTACTCAACTTACGGATACGTTTACCTGCTTCGCTACAAGTCTGAATGCTTTGAGAAATTCAAAGAGTTCAAGGCTGAAGTAGAAAAGAAGGTCAGGAAAACTATCAAGTCGCTGCGATCTGACCGCGGTGGCGAATACCTAGGCAACGAATTCCTGCAATATTTGTCAGAAAATGGGATTACATCCCAGTGGACTGCACCGGGTACTCCCCAGCAAAACGGTGTAGCTGAAAGAAGAAATAGGACTCTTCTAGAGATGGTAAGATCAATGATGAGTTATGCCAACTTACCAATTTTGTTTTGGGGTTACGCATTCGAAACAGCAGCTTACGTGCTTAATGTGGTGCCTTCCAAATCAGTTCCTAAGACACCTTCTGAGCTCTTCCTTGGTCGCAAACCTAGTTTGTGCAAGTTTAGAGTATGGGGTTGTCCGGCACACGTACTGTCGAAGGAACCTGATAAGTTAGAAAGCAGATCAAAAGTAATGATGTTCATAGGGTATCCCAGGCAAACGAAAGGTGGTTACTTTTACTATCCTGAGAGTCAGAGAGTCGTTGTTAGCACCAATGCTAGATTCTTGGAGGACGAGTATGTGAGTAATCACAGGTCAAGGAGTGATATCGTTCTTCAAGAAATTGAGAACGAGAATGCAATTCCAAGGGAAGGGGAACGTGTAGATGTGGGTGCACCTGTGAGAGTTACAACACCACAGACACGTTCTTCAGTGCAAGGTGCAGGACCACAAGTCACTGCACCTACTACTGACACGGCACTGATGCCTCGTCGCAGTGGGAGAGTTATTTTCCAGCCGAAAAGGTACATGTTCGTGGGTGAGTCTTCGGACTTGAGCCCGGAAGACGGACATGAGAACTCTGACCCACTGACTTACGAAGAGGCAGTGCAGGACAAGGATGTTGCCAAATGGCGTGTCGCCATGGATTCTGAAATTGAATCCATAACTGCTATGGATGTATACCATAAGACTGATTTGTCGGATGGCTTTAGGGCCATAGGGTGCAAATGGGTATACAAAAGAAAGAAAGGGGCGGATGGAAAGATCACGACTTTTAAAGCCAGGCTGGTGGCAAAGGGTTATAGTCAGAAAGAGGGCATTGACTATGACGAAACCTTTTCACCCGTAGCCATGCTCAAATCCATCCGGATACTCCTTGCCATAGCTGCGCATATGGACCTCGAGATCTGGCAGATGGATGTCAAAACCACTTTTATAAACGGTTACCTTGAAGAAGGTAGGGACATCTATATGCCGCAACCCGAGGGTTACATAAGCAAGGGCGAAGAACATTTTGTCTGGAAGCTTAGGAAGTCCTTGTATGGACTTTAGCAAGCTTCAAGGTCGTGGAACTTACGTTTTAACGATGTGATTAAATCCTATGGATTTGCACGGTTGGAAAACGAAAGTTGTGTTTACCGACTTTGTGTCAGTGGGAGCGTGGTCTTCCTTGCACTATACGTTGATGACATACTCCTATTTGGAAACAACGAGGGAGTGATGTCCGAAATCAAGGTTTAGTTATCCGAACAGTTCCAAATGAAGGATCTGGGAGAAGCTGGCTACATTCTTGGGATTAAGGTCTTACGAGATCGTAAGAGAAGAATGTTGAGCTTATCCCAGGCATCCTATGTGGATACTGTGATAGCCCGGTTCAGCATGCAACTCGCCAAGAAAGGCTTGCTACCTTTCAGACATGGCGTTCGTCTTTCTGGTGGGCAGTGTCCTCAGACACAGCGGGAGAAAGATGAGATGAGTCTTGTACCATATGCTTCGGCTGTGGGTAGTCTCATGTATGCGATGCTGTGTACCAGGCCAGATATCTGTTATGTCGTTGGCATGGTAGCAAGATATCAGTCTAACCCTGGACAGGCGCACTGGACTGCTGTAAAGCACATCCTCAAGTATTTGAAAAGAACTAGGAATTTCTGCCTAGTTTATCAAAGTGAGGATTTGTGCCCTGTGGGTTATACAGACTCGGATTTCCAAGGGGACCAGGATGAGAAGAAATCGACCTCAGGATATGTGTTTACCCTAGGAGGTTGAGCTGTATCTTGGAGGAGCTCAAAGCAGAAATGCATTGCTGACTCCATCATGGAGGCGGAATATGTCGCCGCCTCCGATGCCTCGAAAGAGGGGGTATGGCTCCGGAACTACCTCTTAGAGTTGGGCGTGATCCCGAGTTTGCCAAGGAGCATCACAATTTATTGTGATAACTCTAGTGCAGTGGCGAACTCAAAGGAACCGCGGTCTCACAGGGCAAGCAAACACATAGAGAGAAAGTATCATATCATACGAGAAATCGTATCAAGGGGCGATGTGCTGATTAAGAAGATTGACACTGCTGACAATCTTGCTGATCAGTTTACAAAGAGCTTGCCGCAGAAAGTTTACGAAAGACATATTCGTGAGCTGGGTCTGAGGTGGATGCCAACCACTGATAGTGGTTAAAGTGACAACAGACTAGATAGTGTTGGGAATTATCCCTAAAATCTTCTTTAGGACTTGTTTGTAAAAGGTTTTGTTGGATCAAACCTTATTTAGTTGGTCGATCATTTGCCGAAATCTAGAGAGTTTAGCACACTTTGTAAAGTCCTGTATAAGTTGTACATTGAGTTGTAATAGACTAGCGTGCTGAGAAGAATCCCTAGCAGACACATAAAAGATGCTATCAGCATTCAACTTACAAACTGCTAGAGAAGCAAGCCAACAAAGGATCACTAGCAAATGGTTGAACGCTCGCTAGACAGAATGCTAAGGAGTTAGCATTCGTATCCTTTAGCAATGATTAAAGAATTGCAAACGACGGAAGTCAAAGGATCACAAGGAATATATTTCTAGCAGATTCTAGCTTAGCAAAGCAAAAGAATCAAATTTGAAGCTGGACTGCAACTCTGACAAAAAGCTCACACAAAGGACGAGACCTTCCCAAAGTAGT
>JAPKLW010000320.1:503914-518135 GCA_026898455.1 Plectranthus barbatus
TCGTGTTAAGTTATCAACACGACGACTCTGACATTTAAGGACCAACAGATAGACAGACTGTATACTCTGTAATAGCTTAGTTATGCTTTGAGTATAAGTGGGAGATTGATGGGTTTTGTATACTGAAAGCATTTATTACAATGAGTATACAACGGTTTATTTCTCCTATCTGCTAACAATTGTACATGTATGAACAATGGTATCCTCTTGTCTCACCGATAGGGACGATCATACGGCGTGTTGTAGATTGCAGAAGACAGTACGATCACTTGACCTAGTGAGACATAAACCTGATCACAGCCGAGACAGCGTACGAGGATACGTCTGTCCGGATGGCTGCGGCATTGTCGGAATAAGTAGTCTGTCTTGGTTACTTGACATGTTGGTACGCAGAGGTGGCGTATTGATGGACCGCAGTGAGATATATTCGTCTGTCTGACATCAGTGAATAAAAGACCTCGTTATATTGATTGAGTCCAAATCCTAACGAAGGTTCAGGGGTTTGCACGGGTTGACTGTTGCTTTGACTTGCCATGGTGGAGAGCCTAAGTAACGTGCTCGTATATCCGCATCTTGGGTAACAGCAGCTCGTGTAGTACCGCCTGAGACTGGACTTAGGTATCCATATCCGAGTAATAGGATGGGGACATTCCCTGAGGAGCTCAATAACATTCATCGTGCCAAAGTCCTGCAGGCTGATTAAGTTCAGGCACGAGTGATAAGGTTTGAGTGGTACTACTCAGGAATAATAAGATATTAATTAATTGTAGTTAGAGCTTGTCAGAGGCTCCGATTAATTAATGGATATCCGGTAACCTTAAATATGGGGATTCTCAATTAATGCAGCCCGTTCTCATAACGTGGTAATAAAGGGGTAGGTCAGTATTAATTCTATGGTGAAAAAGAATTAATATTTATTAATTAATTGTGTCCTTGGTTGTGGACATGGGAATTAATTAATTTATAGGCCCACTTTATTATTTGCATTAGGTCCCAGGACTGGCCCAATTAAATATGCTGAATTGAGCCTAAAATGGCCCGTTAAGGTTTCCAACCCTAGGTCTATAAATCGACAGCTCTCTTTCATAAGTCATAACACAGTTGAAACACACTAAACCCTAGTGAGAGAGAGGAGGCACCGATTTTGGGTAGAGGGAGGAGAATTCCGATTCTGGTCCTGCTCAGAATACAGATCTACGGAGTCCTCACCAGTACTAGATTTGAACAGCATTGGGACACAACCCTGAAGATCTAATCTGGAGAACAGATCTTTCTTTTCTTCTCTATTTGTTTTTCGAATTTATTCTTAGAAATTAGATCTCTAATTTCTAGTTCTGCAGATTAATTCGAATCGCGTGGTTGAATTGAGATTTGGAATTCAAACGCGAAAGATCGGTTCAGACTCAACGGAGTTACGGTAAACCCTAAATCCACAAATCTTTGTATTAAATTCATAGGAGCATGCTAGGGTTTTGAGAATTGAAATTATGAGCAATATCCATAAATCGATCCGGTTCAAATTGGTTTTGGTGATTCGATTCACGAAAAAACCCTACATACATGGCACAAGAGGTTGGGACATGCATCAAAGGATAAGCTCAAAGATATTTGTGAGATTAGTAATAATGTTTGTGACCCTTGTATAAGGGCTAAACAAACTAGAGTTCCGTTTCCTTTAAGCTCCATTCGAACTCATAGTTGCTTCGATTTATTGCATTGTGATATTTGGGATGGATATAAGACACCTTCCCTTACGGGAGCTTATTATTTCCTTACTATTGTCGATGATTTTAGTAGAGGCGTGTGGGTTTACCTGATGAAATTCAAATCCGGGACGAACGCATACCTCAAAATGTTTTGCAAGATGGTTAAAACACAGTTTGGGAAAAATGTCAAGCGTATAAGAAGTGACAATGGAGGAGAATTTCAATCAAGAGACATGATGGAATACTATGCTGAAAACGGGATACTTCTCAAAACCTCGTGCATACACACGCCCCAGCAAAACGGAGTCGTCGAGAGGAAACATAGGCACATCCTGGAAATTGCTAGAGCTTTACGATTTCATGCCAGTCTACCTATAAGTTTCTGGGGGGAGTGCGTGCTCACAGCTACCTACATCATTCATTGTCTACCTTCTAAGCTGCTAGGAAATCAAACACCATATGAGGTCTTGTTTGGAAAGGTGCCGAGTTATGAGAATTTGAGGGTGTTCGGGTGCTTAGCATATGCCAAAGATGTAGGAAAGGAGAATGATAAATTTGGTGAAAGGGGAAGGAAGTCGATCCTCATAGGATATCCACATGGACAGAAAGGGTACAAAGTATATGATTTACAACCAAAAAGGGTGCTTGTCTCGAGAGATGTAGTATTCTTTGAAGATGTGTTTCCTTACGACAGCACCCAGGAAGAGAAGAAAGAAGCAACCAAAAGCCACATGATTCACGAATCAGATGACCTTCAGCATGAACTTGTTGAAGAATTAATTGAAGAAACACAACCAGCAAGTCAGACAAATGAAGCTCAAGGGAACGATGAACAAGGAGTCATCCGACGCTGCAGCGAGAGAACGAGAAAGCAGCCAAGCCACTTGATTGACTATGAAGTCGACCTACCACATTCCATAGACCACACCCGACTCGACTCCAATTCGGCAACTTCAACGGTACATCCCACAACCAATTATATTACATATGATATTTTCTCACCCAATCACAGGTGTTTTCTAGCCTCCATTGATGCTAAAACTGAACCACGCACATACTCACAAGCTATAAATATTAATGAATGGAGAGAAGCCATGAAAAGGGAGATCACGGCCCTTGAGGAAAATAGAACTTGGGAATTAGTCGATCTTCCAGCAGGAAAGACAGCCATTGATTCGAAGTGGGTGTATAAAATAAAGTACAAACCCACAGGTGAGGTAGAAAGGTACAAGGCACGGCTTGTCGCTAAAGGATTCACTCAAGTTCCTGGTGTTGACTTTCACGAAACTTTTGCGCCCGTGGCAAAGCTCGTAACAATGAGATGTCTGGTTGCGATCGGTGTTAAGAAAGGATGGTTGATACACCAACTGGATGTTAACAACGCCTTTCTGCATGGAGATCTTGTGGAAGATGTGTACATGAAGTTGCCACAAGGATTCGCAAAGAAAGGAGAGAAAAGGGTATGCAAGCTTCGCAAATCTCTATACGGGCTGAAGCAGGCCTCAAGGAGTTGGTATGAGAAGTTCACTGGAGCCCTCGTCGAGATTGGTTTTAGGCAGTCCCCCGCGGATCATTCCCTGTTCGTATACAAACGCGAAGGGGTTTTTGTTGCTGCCTTAATATACGTGGATGACGTGTTGTTAGCCGACAATAATGAAGATAAAATTCAACAAGTGAAGGATTATCTTGACAAGAGGTTCAGCATAAAGGATCTTGGACCGTTAAAATATTTCTTAGGTATTGAGGTGGCTCGATCAAAGAGTGGGATCGTAATGAGCCAGCGAAAATATGCTTTGGATATTTTGCGTGATGCGGGAATGGAATGATGCAAGCCAAGTCGCATGCCGATGGAACAACAACTGCGGCTGGACGCAACTATTGAAAGCCCCACAGTTGACGAACATCAATATAGGAGACTCATTGGGCGTCTTCTTTATCTTACGGTAACAAGACTTGATATCTAATATGCCGTCAGTATCTTGAGCCAATTTTTATCTTCCCCGAAGCAAGTACACCTTGACGCAACCATGTGTGTACTCAGATACATAAAAGGGACCATAGGACAAGGAATATACTTGCCAGTTGATGGGGACTTGTCTCTAAAAGCTTATTGTGACTCGGATTGGGGCACTTGCCCAACAACAAGGCGATCACGAAGTGGCTACGTTATCAAGTTAGGAGATGCTCCTGTCTCGTGGCGTACTAAGAAGCAAAGTGTGGTGGCACGATCTTCAGCAGAAGCCGAGTATCGAGCAATGGCAAGTGCCATCAGTGAAGTAATTTGGTTACGTTGGTTATTGACCGAGTTAGGAGAGAAGCAATTTAAACCGACTGGTTTGTACTGTGACAACAAAGCCGCACGACACATTGCAAAGAACCCTGTATTCCATGAGCGAACAAAACACGTGGAAATGGATTGTTATTTTGTCCGTGAAAGAGTGGATTCGCAGGACATTGAACCACGGGAAATATCAACCACCGAACAAATAGCTGATATTTTTACAAAGGCGTTGGGTGCGGATCAGCTCGGATATCTCGTACGCAAGTTGGGTGTTCGGAATCTCCACCTTCCAACTTGAGGGGGGGTGTTGATATTCATAATATTCACACATATCTGTGAGGATATAATAATATTCACACATATCTGTGAGGATATAATCGTATCTCAAGATTGTATAGATAGATATATATCATAGATAGATATATATTTGTTTCCTTCATGGATTAGGTTTAGGTTTTCTATATGGATTAGGTTTAGGTTTTTTATATGGATTAGGTTTAGAGTTTTCTATTTTATTTTTTAGCTCTATATATATGTACCAATCATGTAAATCGTTTTCTTCAATCAATGAATAATATTGGTACACCAAAATTCTACATAAATCTCATAATATATGCAATACTTTATTTGAAGAAAGGAATAAAAGGAATAAATATTAAATAGGAGGGGGTTGTGTTTGCCTCCATTTTTGTCTTTAAATACACTACTCTCTCTCTCCTCCCCTACCCCACACTGTTACACGTTACTTCTCACTCTGTCGCTCATTTATTATTTTGTTTCCAAGAAAATAAAATAAATAATCCAACATAATACGCGTTCATTCTTTTTTTTTTTTTTTTTGTGGAATAATACGCGTTCATTCTTAAATTGCGTTGTTTCAATGAAATCCCTCACATAATTTGGAAAATTTCCACGTTTTTTTCTACCCGAAAACATCAACAAACAATTAAACATTCCTTGACGAATAGCTTCTGATTTGTCATTCTATATATTTAAGCATTCAATTATTTAATATTCGGCAACTTAGATTCTTGAATAAAATAATATTTATTTAATGTTATGGGTGATTTTGTATGCAACAAAGATCTGAAGAAATTTTAAAATGAAAAAATCAGAAAAGAAAAAAATATATGATAGTTATTCGAGTTTGTGCTCTACATCCATTTTATAAGCTATATCATTATGATGGAGGGATGCAATTGATTAATGGAGAGCGGATGAATTGGAATGAATAAGAATAAAATTATGTACTTAAGGGGTCTATTTATAATGAGACATATGATCTAGTAAGATATGAAATATGTACATTTCTCTAAAATTTGTATATATCACTTCATAATATTCTCTTGTATATCTTCTTTTGAATATGTATATATGTTCTTGAGTTCCACCTAATGGGATTCATGAATAATCCGGCTATTTTAGTTATTGAGTTTAATTATTTTGACCCACAACATTTAATATATTCGATTAAAAACTATGTTACAAATTATTCGACGTATATTGAACTTCTTTGATAAGATATGATTATAAGTACATATATAGATTGTCATTAGTAATTTATAGTGTTGGTTTCGAAATCAGAGTAAGTCTGATGCACAGAGGAAATTTAAAAAATAACTTGCACTCACAAACTGGTGGTTCTTGATTAGTTTGTGTTTCTGTAAAACCGTTTGTTAGAGAGTTTGAGTTTTTGGTTCAGTTCGAGTATGCTACAACACTAAAGTGTTGAGTTTCAAAATCCTTGCAAGAACGTAAAAAATAGTAAAGAGCAAATGATTTATAGAGGTTCGGACAACGAGTCCTACGTCCTCTCTTCAGACCAAGGTCTAGAAATTCACTAAACCTCAGTTACAACATGGTCTCGCGATCTATTGCTAGCTGGTACATGTCAATGTATACAAGTCCACTGGCTCACTCGTCCAGGCCTCTGGTTCGTTCGGCTTTGCAAACTTGGGGTATGGGCACCCACGCAACCTCTTCATTTGGATGTTGAGAGCTTTATAGTTCCTCCCGAACTATCAAACAGGTTGGCTAGATGCCCGTGATAATCACTGCTAGTGATATGCAGTGACTACTGTATTTTTTTTTTTGAAAGAAAGAACACCAAGAAATAACTCTAGCTGAGAAGCTATGAGTCTCGTGTTCAAAAGATGACACACGGTTGACTAAATTTTAGCCTTGATGATAGAAATACTTCGAGTTTTTGCTTGCGCAGAGTATTGTTGCTTTCTTCCAATTTCTCTCTTTTGTCACTCTTACCTCTTCGTCTGTTTATAGACAAGGTAGAAGCGTTTTAAATTTGTATCCGTTTAGAGACAAATTGAGCATTGTCCAATCTGAGGCGTCGCTTTTTCCTGATGGGGGCAGGGTGCTTTTCCTGAAGTTCTGCACCTGCTTTATCATTTTCTGACACAGGATGTCAACATGCCGATTTTGTGTTAGAACGACTTTGCCAGTTCGAGGAATCTGAACTGGTTAACATACTTCAGTCTTTAAGGAATCTCTATTCTTAAAGACTGATCTTTAATATTCCACTAACTTATTCTCTTTGTCTCTATGTGTGAGTGGAAACTGGTCTCGTAAACTAGAGAAGAGCCAAGCTGGTGTTTTCAATCAGTTTCTTTGATTTGTCAGTTTCAGACTATGATCAAGTTTCTTCTAATGCTTCACACGTTCGAAACTGGTGATTATGATTCTGATCCAGTTTGTCTAGATCAGCTCCATCAGCTCCATTACAATTCGATAGACATCCTAACAAGATATTACAAATTGTACGGACTAAGCTAATCTAGAGACACTCTAAATTGATGGTTACTATATATTATTTTGACACATCAAAACAATAAATATGTAGGAATATTTCATAACATGTAAGATGTCTGTTCGTCACTTACTTTAGAGGGTACTGATAAACACTTTATTTAATATGAATTGATAATAAATTTAAGTAATGGAAGGAATATTCCCTCCTCTATCTTTTCATCGACCTTGAAGTATAATAATCATGGGTTCGAGAATAGAAAGAAACTTCCTGATTCTATCCCGGTTTTTTTTTAAAAGGATACTAATTGAGTCCGAAATTAATAGGTTGAATTGATTGGATTCAACCATGAAGTGCATTAAAGATTACAATAATTTAGTCAAAAAATTTTGATCTATCCCATGGTATGTGACTCGAAAGAACTATACGAGAAGCCCGACAAGTTTCTTAATTGACAACATCATATCAATAATTATGGGTAATTCTAAACACAACTATCATTTTTCTCAATATAGTGCCTAATATTATTAAAAAAAACTAAATTGTTACGTAATATTACTATTTCATCCTTATAACCCCTAAATTAAAACTTTAACATATCCCTCTTGCTCTCTCTTCCCATTTTCACGCCTATCCTCTTTCCCCCTCGGCACAAATGGAAATCGTGATCATACACTTAAGATCATCATTTGAGGTGAACAACTTATGTGTTACTCCATGCCTCTTATTTTCCACAAGAAAATACTATTATCCACCAAAAGTGTGGTAATCATTGAGCCCATCAATTGTTTGCTTACTATCCATCCTATCTGCTTGTACGCACATTGAATTCACATCTGTTAATATATTTTATATTTTTTAATCTCTGATGATTCTGTAAGATATAAACAAAAAATTTTGAATTTGGGATCTCCAATAATCGTGTTGAGATAATTAGAATTAACAAAGAAATCTTATTACATATTCCACCATCGTTACACGTTTTTAATCAAGCTGATGCAATACAACATAACAATAGAATTCAGCAGAAATCATTGAGCATTGTGGCACCTTCAAATCATCTCCAACGATGATTTGCCACAAAGAAGGACGAAAGGGAGAGCAAAACCGTATTTTTTTTTGTTTGGTTTTTTTTTTCTAAATAAAATTTAATTTAGAGGCTATAAGGGTGTATTCGTAATATTATATAATAATTTAATTTATTTTTTAATGAGGAGTTATGTTGAAAAAAATGATGGCTATATTTAGAATTACCCAATAATTATATCAACATTTCATCGCCATAACTATATTACTAAAATTTTATTTTTAATATTGAATATCATGATTTTTCAATCAAGCTTGTACGTTGCTATTAGGGTTGTAAATGAACCAAACTGTTCGTGAGCTACTCAAATCCCGACTCGATAAAAGTTCGTTTGAGTTCATTTAGAGAAGCTCGTTTATTAAACGAACCAAACTTGAGCATCATAGTATTCAACTCGTGAGCTCGTAAGCAAGCTCGTTAGCAAAAAGTAGTAAGGGATATAAAATAATTAATTTTATAAAAGTAATATTTTTCATGATTTAAAAGTAACAATAATGACAAGTCTTTCTAATAATGAGAATATTTAGAATTTGAGCATGAATATGATATTAATTTGAAATAAATAACTTTTTCTTTAAAAATAATAATGGATATTTTAAATATATTCCAAATTTAGAAAGTTCGTTTAGGCTCGATTAAGGCTCAATAAAGTTCGAGAACTTCAAAATGTTCGACAAAAAAACTCGAAGCTCGACTCGATACTAAACGAATCAAAATTGAGCACAACACTACTCGGCTCGACTCGGTTCGATTACACCCCTAGTTGCTATATAATTTTATTTAGTTTAAGTAGGTAATGAGACGTTAAAAATCATTCAATCATAATGAAGTTAAAATATGTTCAAATATTAATAAAATTAAATATAATATATTTTAATTATTTAAATTGATAAATACATGAAGACTATGTTGTATTTTAGAGAATAAATATTTTATGTTCATAATATTGAGAGATAGAGAGCAACGCTTTGTAGAATTAATATCTTATAAATCCGACTTTTAAAAAATAATTCATATATTTACTAATTCTATGGACTAATCCAAAAACTGAAGACTCCGAGTTAAAAGTTCAAGAATATATGTTCATGAAAACATATGTCGAAATCAATTTGAATTAATAGGATTACCCCATTAACATATCTTAAATTTATAAACTTTTATTTTATACGAAAAACAAATAATAAAAAAATAAATTTTGAGTAATTTTAAATTTGACCAATTACTGCAGACAATCAGTTTGATGTCTACATATCACTAAACCAATTAAACCTTAAAATCTTAAGCTTTCCACTTTTGGCTTTATGCTTTTTGCTGATATAAAGATTTAGTTATTCAACTTATTTAGATTTCTTATATTTCAAAGATATAATATTATTAAATAAAAAATAAATTGTATAAATTTTTAATTCTTTCTAAATTTTACGAAAATCATAAAGAGTTCTGATCGAAGCAGAGCCAATCATCCTCTTAATTGCATGTTTCAAGTACTACTTTCTATATATAGAATACATTCGACACATATAATTGTAGTTTCAATAAAATATATATGCCATCGATCTAAATATTAAAATTGATATATAGTGTAAGATGATATATTTTTTTTGGGTTGAATTAGGGATATCTATTACTATACAAAAAAGAATAGTTCAGCAAAATAACAAGTTCGCCACTTTCCATCCTAAAACCATCACATAAAGTTTAATTTTATTTTATTTTTAAATTTAATATATTTTTATATTTTAAAAAATAATAATAACAATTTCAACAAAATCATATGTGTCATTTATTAGTAAACATTATATTTTCACTATCATATCATATTAATTTATATAATAATACAAGTATAATACTTAATCTATTATACAATTATATTTTCTTTATAGGTTAATTATATATTCTTTATAAGTTAATTATATTTAAAAAGTCCCATTTTATTCATCTACTTGCTATGATTCTTATCAAATATATATATTCTTGAGATATACATATTAGATTTACATATATCTTGTACACCAAGTTTGTAGATATCTTTTCATATCATTAGATAGATTCGTTTTCTTAGCTCTATATAAACCATGTTGTATCTCCTTTTTTTATTTGAGTGAAATAAAGGATATTATTTATCACATGGTATCAGCCTAATCTTGGCTAAACCCTAGAATTATCTCCTCCAATAATCGACGTTCTTCCCTGTGCCTCCCATGGCTGCCCCCGTCGATATCGCGATCTTCCCACATTGCCGCTCTCTACCATTATTCATATGGTAAATATTAAACTCACATCAGCCAATTATCTCATTTGGCATGCACAGATCGAACTCCTCCTCATCACGCAGAATTTTCTGCCGTATATTGATGGCTCGATCGCAGCTCCTCCACGTCTATTACTGCTCCGACTGGCGAACCGACCGTTAATCCTGAATTCTCCAAATGTTACTCCCGTGATCAACTGATCAAATTATTTCTAGTATCTACTCTAACCGAAGAGTCCATGGCTGTAATTATTGGATGCTCCACGTCGCGATATGTCTGGCTCGCCCTTTCGCGTTCGTACAGCCATCGTTCGAAAGCTCGTGAGTTAAGCTTGAAGGACGACCTTCTCTCCATCAAACAAGGCGACCTCTCTATCTCTAATTATGGTCGCCGATTTAAAGGTCTTTGTGATCAGTTGTCGGCCATCGGGCGGTCCATTGATGCGTCAGACAAATCTCATTGGTTTCTTCGGGGTTTAAACCCTAGTTTCTTGACTTTTACAGCAGCCCAAATGGCACAAGAGCCCCTATCGAACTTCGATACGCTGCTTGCTCGTGCCCTCAGCCACGAGCTCTTCCTCAAAGCCTCGGACGCTCCTTCATCACAACAAAAGGTCGCATTTCACGCTGTCTCCATGTCTCAGGATTCCGGCAGTAAAAATTCCTCCTCGTGCAACCGCGACCGTTTGAACGGTGGTGACCGGAAGAAACGACCGTCGTGGTGTTATTTCTACATACAGAATGATCACGACGCGTTTGATTGTCCCAAACGATTCGATCGATCTTTTGTTCGTTCCTCACATCCACCGCCCACGGCTCAACTGGCCAAAGCTCTTTCCGCCTAATGCTCCGTCTCCTCACCTTCTGTCTCTGACTGGTATTTGGACACCGGCGCTTCCGCTCACATATCGGCCGATTCATCACACCTCGACAATGTCGCTGAATATTCTGGCTCCGATCAGGTTGCAGTTGGTAACGGTGCTCGTCTCCGTATTACTCACATGGGCTCTTTACCCTTATCTGATTCTATATCTTTAAATGGAATTCTTGTTGTTCATTCTATCACAAAGAATCTTTTATCTGTTAGTAAACTCACTCGTGATTTTCCTGTTGATGTGTTGTTTACTGATACACAGCTGCGCATTCGGAATCGGGAAACCGGACATATTGTCGCCACCGGCATGCGTAGGCATGGTTTGTATGTCCTTCATCAACCAGTGTCTGCTTTTTCCGCCTCTACTCCGCCACACCCACCTCATGCTTCCTTCGAGACATGGCATAACCGTCTCGGTCACTCTTCTGCAAAAATGTTATAAATTCCCTACTCAAGCTTAGTCTTCTCTCTACTTATACTTAAGTTTCGGATAGTCATTTATGTACCTCGTGTCAGTTAGCTAAGAACTCACATTTACCTTTTCCGTTGTCTGAAAAACGTGCATCGCATGTACTTGATCTAGTTCATTGTGATTTGTGGGGACCTTCTCCCGTTAAATCTAATTCTGGTTTCCATTATTATGTTGTGTTCATCGATGATTTTTACCGTTTTACCTGGTTTTATCCCTTACGGGCAAAGTCCAATTTCTACGATGTATTTCTTAATTTTCATACTTTTGTTGAAAACCAATTTTCCCGAAAAATTAAGAAATTTTAGAGTGATGGGGGTAGTGAATTCACTAATTCCCGCATTCAATCTCATTTTGTAAAATTCGGTATTCTTCACCATAGGTCATGTCCTTATACTCCATCTCAAAATGGTCGGGCTGAACGAAAACACCGCCACATCACTGAAATGGGTCTCTCACTTCTCTTCCATTCCTCTTCACCGCTTCATCTATGGGTAGAAGCGTTTAGCACAACCTTTCACATAATTAATCGTATACCGACTCCTCTTCTTTCAAATAAATTGCCTTTCAAGTTACTTTTTCATGCCACACCATCTTATGCATCCTTGCGTATCTTCGGGACTACTCTCCGGGACTACACCAAATACAAGTTAGAACCCCGTAGTCTTCCTTGCATATTTGTAGGTTACAGTCCTAATCACAAGGGTTTTTGGTGCTTAAATCCTATCACAGGCCGAGTTTACGTCACTCGCCATGCTAGGTTCGATGAAGGCTCCTTTCCCTTCTCTCGAACCAACAATTCATCCCCTGTGTCTCGTCTCTGCCTCACGGAATTTCTGGAACACTCTGCTTACTCTCAAAAATCGCTCGACTCGTCATATCCATCGACTGGTCCCTGCATAATTTGTACACCATACGATACTCCTCCAGCTCTTCTGCCTGTCGACACTCCAGCCACCGACCCTCCTCAGCTAGCCGCGCCTCCCCCTATCGTCCATCCTGCCGATGAACACCTTCAGCCGGTTGATCCTATCCCTCCGTCTCTAGTCCCACCTACTCGACATCCCATGCAGACGCGCGCCTGATCGAGAATTTTCAAACCCCGATACTCGGTTGATATTAATCTAGTTTTTGTGTTTTCTATTTCTATACCTTTGCCGGAATCTCGTGGTATCAAATCCGCCCTAAAGCTTCCGGAATAGACTCAGACTATGCATGAAGAACTCACGGCGCTCCAAAAGAATAACACCTGGACTTTGGTTCCGTGCCCACGTGATGCTAATGTTGTTGGTTCTAAATGGGTCTATCGCACAAAGTTACTTGCAGATAGTTATGTTGATCGCTACAAAGCTCGGCTAGTATCTCAAGGTTTTAGCCACGTCCCTGGGTTTGACTTCACTCATACATTCAGTCATGTGGTGAAAGCCTCCACTGTGCGTATTGTTTTGTTATCACTGTGGTTGTCATGAACTCTTGGCCTCTTCATCAACTGGACGTCAAGAACGCTTTCTTGAACGGTATTCTAACTACACAGGTATTCATGGAACAACCTCCGAGTTTTGTTGACTCACACTTTCCTTCGCACTTCTGCTCCCTGAAGAAGGCTATCTATGGACTCCGACAAGCGCCCTTAGCCTGGTACCAATGCTTTTGGTCTTTTTTATTATCTCTGGGTTTCTTATGAAGTTCTTCGGACACGTCCCTCTTCGTCCTCAGCAAATCGGCAGTCAAAATTTATATATTGGTTTATGTTGACGACATTATCATAACTGGAAACAACTCCAATGCCATCTCAACTTTTCTCTCGCTTCTGAACAAAGAATTCAGTACTAAGGATCTTGGTAAGCTGGGCTAGTTCCTTGGTCTAGTGGCTTTCCATTCCTCGACTGGAATCTATCTCACCCAGACCAAGTATGCGTTGGATATCCTCAAGCGAGCAAACATGACTGATGCTAAGCCTGTTTCTACGCCTCTAACTCCTGGCGCGACCTTCACTTCGGATGGCGCACCCTTTGAGGATCCGACACTCTATCAATCTCTACTTGGAGCTCTCCAATACCTTACCATATCCCGTCCGAATCTAGCTTACTCCGTAAACACCATGAGTCAATTTCAGCAAAGTCCAACGATCGACCACTTTCAGGCACTCAAAAGAATACTTCGATACGTCAAAGGTACAGCACGCTACGGCCTCACTTTTACTTCTGGACGTGCACACTTGTGTGGTTATTCGAATGCGGATTGGGTGCGCTGCCTGGATACACGCCGTTCTACATATGGCTACTCAATTTTCTTTGGCCCGAATTTAGTCTCGTAGAGTGCAAAGAAACAACCCACAGTCTCACGTTCAAGTTAAGAATCGGAATATCGAGCCATCGCTAACACCGCTTCTGAAATGCAATGGGTTTCTAATATTTTATGTGAGCTGCATGTCGACCTCCACTCCACGCCATGCATATATGCAGACAATGCCAGTGCTTTATTTCTGACTCAAAATCCGATCTCTCATAAGCGAGCGAAGCACATAGACATTGACTATCACTTCGTGCGTGAGCTTGTCACTTCGAACAAACTTCAGACAAAGTTTATACCCTCCGAGGATCAAATTGCTGACATCTTCACAAAGAGCCTGTCTAGAAGTTTATTCGAACACTCCTGCTCCAAGCATCGACTCATGCCGCCGTCTTCGCTTGCGGGGGGTCTTGATATATACATATTAGATTTACATATATCTTTGTAACACCCCCGACTCGCCTTCCCGAAACTTCAGGCGCGTTACAGGTGGGTTG
>JAPKLW010000320.1:528135-568971 GCA_026898455.1 Plectranthus barbatus
GTTTCTAAAATAATATATTATAAAGAATAAAATATAACCCTTTATTTATTTTATTTTTTTAATTAAGCATTTTATTAGCTTAATTAAATCCGGGATATTACAATCTTGTACACCAAGTTTGTAGATATCTTTTCATATCATTAGATAGATTCGTTTTCTTAGCTATATATAAACCATGTTGTATCTCTTTTTTTATTTGAGTGAAATAAAGGATATTATTTCTCACATATATAGTTGAATATATATATATATATATATATATATATATATATATGTTTATAGGGGAGTGATCATATGAGAACTCCCCTTACCATGTGAAAATAAGAACTAATCTTGGCCATCCAATTGGTGATCCAACGTTCAAGACTAAATAAATCTCGTATGCATTATTGTGTAGTGAAACATGCATTAAATGGTAATTTTGTAATTTTTTTCTCTCTCCTCTAAAATCATCCTAAATCTTTAAATGATCATATCTCTTTCGATTAAGATTATTTTTTAATGTACCATATATCAAATTAAAGGTAATTTAATTATCTTTCAAACGAAATCCCTATTGCATATGTTTCTATATAAAAGTCATCGTAAAAAATGAAAATTAGTGATTATATGCATAATTCTCGTAACAGTACACGAATTCTTATATAATGAATGGAGTTGCACAATATAATGCATGAAGTTATATTATATAATGCAGAATATGATAGATAAAATGCAATAACTTTTTTCCTACAAGATAAAAAAAATCATTATCTTTGCATACTGTAGATAATACCATAGTTGTTATAAAAGTTGATCATATATTACTTGTTTTTAATTATGTATTTTTTTGCTATATTATATAAATTTATATTGCTCCATCCGTCCCACAAAATTAGTCCCATTTGCTTTCGGCACAATAACCAAGGAGATAGATATAAGAGAAATTAATAATTTATTAGTGTGAGTGGATTACTTTGCCATTTTTAGTAATGGGACAATTATATGGGACGGACTAAAATAGAAAATGGACTAATTTCATGGGACGGAGGGAGTACTGTATTATATAATTCATGTTTGTTAGGTATATAATGAATGTTTGCTAGGTATATAATGCATGTCGAGGTCAAAATAATGCATGAAGTTACATAATGAATAAAATAGCACAATATAATGCTTGAAATTATAGTATATAATGCAAAATATGATAGATAAAATGTAACATATTTTTTCAGCGAAATCATCATTCATCATTATATTTGCACTTGTTTGTATTATAAAGTAATAACATATGCATTATAATGAAAGTAATATAATTTTCTCAAAAATAAAAGTAATATCATGTATAATATGCATAATTCTCGCAACAGTACACGAATTCTTATATAATGAATGCAGTTGCACAATATAATGCATGAAGTTATAGTATATAATACAGAATATGATAGATAAAATGTAACATGTTTATTTCAGCGAAATCATCATTCATCATTATATTTGCACTTATTATTATATAGTAATAACATATGCATTATAATGAAGGTAATATAATTTTTCTCTAAAATAAAAGTAATAATAGAGGAAGCAATGTCGTATAATGATAGTAATATTGTTCTAAAATAAGAGTAATATCATATTATAATGCAAGAAAATGTTTGTTAGGTATATAATGAATGTTAGGTATATAATGCATGTTTCCTAGGTATATAATGCATGTTTCTTATGCATATAATGCATGTTTGTTAGATATATAATGCATGTCGAGATAGAATATGCAAACAGAATCTTAAATAAGTACAAAATGACAAAAATACCCTATAATGCAGATTTTTTGAGATAAAATGACCGAAAATGTTAGTAAAATTCTGAGCGTTCATTCATCAAAATCAATGGCGATGATTGATTCTTATTTCTTATGGTAAGAGTGGTTCTCACTGGATCGCATCCCTAGGTTTATAATATTATAATTTTATTTAATATGATAAAATAAGATATTAAAGATGTAATCCGTGCAAGATGCGGATATAAATTAGTATATACTCCTTTCATCCCAATCAATTAACGGACACGGTAATCAATGTTGTGAATATCGTAAAATTATTATTTTATTAATGTGCATGAAAAACTTACCAATTTAGGAATTATGACTAATATATCGGGACAGACGAAAAAGGAAAGCGAGACTAAGAGCCTTATCCTCAAGAATGAGTATATACAATATAGCAAACGCACATCACCATCAGCTAATAAATGTTGTTAGCGTGTAATGCTTACTACTCTTGAGGATAAGATCGGCAAATTCTCCGCGTGATTATTTTCTCCCCCTGAGTCCATCTTTAAGGACTCGTGAAAAATGATAATCAAATAAAAGAAAACCCTATGGCCTATACAAAACTTTCCTCTCTATAAATAGGCACAATCTCCCTCACTTCATCCCATCACCCTCCAAATCCTCTTTCTCCTATTGAAATATAGCAACACTTCTACTTTACAGTGACTCATCGTCTTCGGAAAATCCAACAAAATGATACAAACAACAATGGTCAAGGAAATAATGAAGAGATGCAGAAGAGCAGGGATGAAAGAAATGTTAGAGAGAGAAGAGGAGGAGATGGCAATGGATGTGCCAAGAGGGCATTTCGTGGTGTATGTGGGGGAGAACAGAAGCAGATACATTGCGCCCATTTCTTATCTGAGGAAGGCAGAATTTCAGAGGCTGTTGCATGAAGCAGAAGAAGAGTATGGATTTGATCATGATTTGGGGCTCAGTATTCCATGTGATGAGCTGGTTTTTCAGAACCTACTGCCCATGCTTGGGTAGATTTATTCGTGATAGTATATTGATCAACATTTTTCCAATTGAAAAATCAATTGCATTCTCATTCTTTATACCACTATACATTCTATGATACGTACATATATAGAGAGAGCGTCATGAAATAGCCAGTGTAATTTGCAGTAAATTGAAAGATTTTTTTTTTCAAATTTGTTCCATCTACTGTTATTTGTTGAATTTGATGCATATTTTGATGTTTTTAGTAAGGGATGAAAATAAGAATCATTTAAAACAATTCAGAATACATTAGTGATCGAAAAAATAAATATTATCCTATTTCATTTTTGACATTAGAGATGTTAATCGAGTTAGTCGTCTATTGAATTTTGAATAAGTATTATTCAGTTAATTCATATTAAAAAAAAATTGGTGGAAAATTTGATTCTAATCTTAATTCTTGAGTTTTTGGGCCAACACATCATACTAACAAATTTACGATTTATTTTCAGAATTTTAGAATTGCTTTAAATGTTACCAAATTAAGTGTTACGTATCTCTTAGTTTCAATGATAAGTAAAAAAAATGGCAGTCAATTGCAATTGTATAGAACAGACTTAGCAAGAAATGAATTTAGACTTGTAATCATAGTACAATTCTGAAAATGTAATTGTTTAGGTTCGGCAAGCCAAAACTTAAAGATTGGAAGAACTATCTCACAAAATCAAAAGTTCATTGCGAACTGAACATGCAACTGTGGTAATTAAAGAAGAGGACCAACTGATAGTCGTGAAAGATCGATTTGTTGGATTGTATATCAAAAATGTTATAATTGGTATGTTATAAACATTTTTGTTTAATATACTGGTACCATTATTGTCTTGCAATTTTACATCCCCTATCTAAATTGACAAACATAGAGCGCAAACAACTTTATCCTCTTGTATCGTTGATAGGGAGATCATATTGTGTGTAGTATATAAAAAAAGATCATATGAATCGTTTGACCTAGAGAGATAATTATCACTACTAAGATAATTTCAGGATTTACTGTTCCGGTTGCACCATATATAGTCAGTAATTAATAGCTTGGGGGCTACTAGATATGCCAGTACGTGCGGTACGTATTGATAGGACCAAACTAAGATTGGTTCTTCTATATGACTTAAGAAGAACCTTGATCTTGTGGCTTGATGGATTCTTAAACCTAATAAAGGTCCAGGAGTGCATACATATTTATGTGTTACTTTGAGGTGTTATAATGGAGAGTCTTACATATACTTGTATATCTACATCTTGGGTGATAACAATTTGTGTATGACTGTCTAGGACTGGAATTAGGTAACAACATCCAGTATAGGATGATGACATTCCCTGAGTAGCTCAAAATATTCATTATGCTAAAATGATGCATGATACAACTCAGTAAAACGTGTTAATTAATTTTGGAGGTTGTCAAAAGCTCAAATTAATTTATGGATGTTCGTAACCTTAAATATGAGGTTATACCGAGCTTATTCAACCCGTTCCTCATAACGTGGTAATAAAAGGACAGGTCAATAAAGATTCTCTCGTGGCACGAATCAATATTAATAATTAATTAGTTATGTTATGAGTTGAACATGAAAATTAATTGACTTAGAGGGCCCCTTTATTTGAATCCCGATTCCTGGTCTAGCCCATGCAATGCTATATGCCCAATTCGACTAAATTCTATTATAAACATCTCTTTTTCTTCTATTTTCCAATCATAAGTTACAGTTCAAGAATTGAGATCTAGAGAGAAAACAGAGAGAGGGGCGTCCTCATATAGAGAAAAATAAGAGAATTCTGATTATTTGTCTTTGTTGCAATATGGTAGCCATCCTCACTAGATATCTGGATAGGAGTAAGGGATACAGATCAATAGATTAGATCTTGAGGATTATTTTCTTCTCTTCCCTTATCTAACTCGATTTTAGTTTTTTTAAATAAGATATTTAATTCTCCATCTCGTAAGATTAAATCTGTTGCGCAAGGAGTTTAAAGGCTTTAATCCCAATGCACAAGAAACAGAGATTTTGAATTGGTATATTAAAAATATTGATTGGTATATTATAAAAAATTTTCTTTAATATACTAGTGTCATTATTGTTTTTCAATTTTACATTGCCTATCTAAATTGACAAACATAGAACAGGAACATCTCAATTGTCTTATTTCGTTGATAGGGATATCATATAGTGTGTAGTATATCACAAAAGAGCATATGAATCGTTTGACCTAGAGAAACAATTACCATTGATGAGATAATTCCAGGATTTACTGTTTAGGTTGCAGCATAGTCAGTAATTAATAGCTTGGGGGCTACTAGATATGTTGGTACGTGTGGTATGTATTAATAGGACAAAAGTAAGAATGGTTCTTCCATATGACTTATGAAGAACCTTGATCTTGTGGCTTGATGGAACCTTAAACCTAATAAAAGTCCATGAGTATATACATATTTATGTGTCACTTTGAGGTGTTATAATGGAGAGTCATACATGTACTTTAATATCTGCATCTTGGGTGATAATAATTTGTGTATGACTGTCTGAGACTAGAATTAGGTAACAACATCCAGTATAGGATGATGACATTCCCTGAGTAGCTCAAAATATTCATTATGCTAAAACCCTGCAGGCAAAATAAGTTCAAACATATGTAAAAAGGTTGCATGATAAAACTTAGAAATAAAACATGTTAATTAATTTTGTAGGTAGACAAAATTTCAAATTAATTAATGGATGTCAATAACCTTAAATATGGGGATATACCGAACTTACGCAACCAATTTTTCGTAACATAATAATAAAATGGCAGATCAGTATGAATTCTCTAGTAGCATGAATCAATATTATTTAATTAGTTATATTATGAGTTGAACATGAAAATTAATTAACTTAGATGCTCTCTTTATTTAAATCCTGATTCCTGGTCTCGCCCATGCAATGCTACATGCCAATAAGACTAAATTCTATTATAAATATCTTTTTTTCCTTTTCTTTTCCAATCATAAGTTAATGTTCAAGAATTGAGATATGTAAATTTTTTGCGCAAGGAGTTTAAAGGCTTTAATCCCTGCGCACAAGAAACATAGATTTTGAATTGTCTAGGTATTCTTAAATCTCTATTCATAAATTAATTTAGATAAGAGCATCTTAGGATTATTCATTAGACATAGCAATTATTTTGACATCCATAGACTGATCTACGAATTATTTGGATTATGCAATTTAGATTGCAAGTAAAAATCCCTACATTAATCAGTTGAGGACTATACAACCTCACAGTTTAAGAGGAACATACAGTGAGTGTCTAGGTTAGGTCAGCAAAGGTAATGATCAACTGATAGACCAGCTAAGGACATTAGTTACGAGTAAGAGTTAATAAGACATGCAATTATGGACAATAGATCTTTAAGCTAGTCTCAACTAACATTTAAAAAGCTAAAACTTTATGCAATATCAAACATCATGTTAACATCTTGATGCTGCAGAAAGTCCTCCCTCATACAACAACATTCACCTTCAAATAAAAGTGTCTAATAAACTAATCTCAATGGGAAGAAATCTAATTTGAAGAATATAAATACCCGTCGATGAAAAAGATAGAACATGGTTGGTGCTTGAAAAGCTTTGAGTGAAATTATGCTTAACCTTCTTCATTTAAGATCAGTACAACCATTTCGTATTTCCAAAACATGAGTCCTCTAAGCTTTATAAAGCTTGAGACCACTAGAGTCCAATTAACTGCATGAGTAGATAAGTGGATTCGAGATCTACAGAAAATGAGTCTATAATACCAGCAAATTTAATCGTTATTAAGAAATCTCAGCTGAATCGATTTATGGATATAAAAAATAAATTGTTATGTCAAATCCGCAATATCAGATTCCCATGCACGCTCTAGACTTTTAATTATTTAAATCAAATTATGAAATACGTTGTGGATTTAAAACTTGCTTCCTTCAAATTTTATATTGTAGTTTGTATCCCTTGCGTTTTAGATATCTGGTGATGAATTGCTACTGGAGCGATCAACGACTACAAGCAATTGACTCTACTTCCCAGTTGATAGCCGATGTCCCTTGCTCTCCATAAATATAATTGCAACGTATGATTTAATTTGAGAGAAGGGAGAAGTATATTTATAATTGAGATGTAAACCGTAATGGTTTCTGAGCATTTTGAGGGCCAAACCATGAACCAGATATAAATAATAAAGTAGACCTTTAAATTAATTAAACCTCATGTTCAACTCAGAACATGATTAATTACATAATATTAATTCATAGACCTACCCATTTATTACCACGTTATAAGGAACGAGTTGCATAGGTTTGGTTAATCTCCATATTTAACATTAAAGACACTAATTAATTTATTTCAGCTTCTAACTAGCTCCAAAATTAATTACATCTTTTATTCCTGAGCAATACTACTCAAACCTTATTACTTAAGTTTGTAATAAGTTTAACCTACATAATTTAGTATAATGATCATTTAGGTCCTCGTGAAACATCACCATCCAATACTGAATATGGTTACCTAGTTTTGGTCTGCTGTTGTCCAAGATGTAGATATACGAGTACATGTAAGACTCTCCACCACAACAGGTCAAAGTGACAGATAACCTGCATATACCTCTGGACCTTCGTTATGCTTTATGTTCCACGAAGCTACAAGATCTTGCTTCATTCGGATGTTAGACAAAAGAACACATCTAAAAGTGACCCAATCAATACATATCGTTGTATTGACATATCAAGCAACCAAGATAAACCACTTATGAATACTGACTATGCAACAACTTATATCGACATTCCATCCTAGAACTGTCTTAGTCGTGATAAATATTTATATCTTGCTAGGTCAAACAATCTATATGAAACATCTGAAAGCAATCTATATGAAACATCTGAATTGCATAATCTAAAATAATCCTGGATTGATCTATGGATGTCAAATAACTGTTATGTTTATTAAATAATCCTATCACGCTCCTTTTAAAACTGAATTGCAGAGTAGAGATTTTAGGAATACTTGGATAAAAAAAAGTCTCCGATTCTTGCACGTAGGGATTAAATCCTTATGAATTCCTCGTGTAATATATTTATTCCTACAAAATGAAGAATTAAATATCTGAGTTTAATAAGAAACTTAAATCGAGCAAAAGAGATAAAAGAAGAAGATAAATCCTCCAAATATGATCTTCAGATCTATACCGCTTGCTATATCTAGATATCAAGTGAGGAGTGCTACAAATTTTATAGAAGTCAAGAATCAGTTTGTTCTGATTCTCCAGTTGTGACCGCCCCTCTTTATTCTCTAGAAGTTTTCAACTCTTGAATTGCTATTATCAATTATGTTTTGTTATGAGAGGAAAACTGTATTTATATTAGGAATATTCAAATCCTAATCAGCATAGAGCATCATGTAAGCCAGACCAGTGAACAGAATGCAAATAATAAAGAAGACCTTGAATTTAATTATTTTCATGTTTAACTTAGAACATAATTAATTAATCAATATTAATTCACGCTACCAAAGAATTAATACCACATTATGAGGAACGAGTTGCATAGGCTTGGTATACCCCATATTTAAGGTTACAAACATTCATTAATTAATTTGAGTTTCTGACAAGCTCAAGAATTAATTAACATCTTTTATTCATGAGTTGTACCATTCAGTCTTTTCATTTATTCTTGAACTTAATCAGACAACTGAACTTTAGCATAATGAACCATTTGAGTTCCTCAAGGAATGTCATCATCTTATATTAGATATGGTTACCTAACTCCAGTCCCAGACAGTCATTTACAAAGTACTATCACCCGAGATGCAGACATACGAGTAAATGTAAGACTCTCCACCATAACAAATCAAAGTGATACACAAATATGTATATACTTCTTGACCTTCATTAGGATCTAGATTCCATCAAGCAACAAGATCAATGTTCTTTTGAAATTGACGGAAGAACCAATCTCATTGAGGTCCATTCAATACGTACCAAACATATTGGCATATCTTGTAGCCAAGACAAGCTACTTATTACTGACTATGCAACAACTTTTACCAATAGTTTATTTTGGAACTATCTCAAGTGTGATAACTACTTATATCTCACTAGATCAAGCAATCCATATGATTTCCATGATCTACTATACAATATATGATCTTCCTATCGACGAGATAAGAGAATATAGTTATTCACATTCAGATAAGAGATGCAATATTGCAAGACAATAATGGTTACAAGTATATTAAACTAAATTGTTTTTCGATAAACCTATCACAATGCTTTTAGTACTATACACTCTAACATAAATCGTGTTCTCCTATCAAATTCTAAATACTTTGACGGAATAGATACATGATATGGCAAACTTTCAATTTTAAGAATGCTTAGAAAAATAGATTAAAGGTGCAAGAATCATTAAAAATCAATGAATATATCACTGCAACTCCTTAGTTGATAGAGATGCATCGCGCTTGAGTCGACGCATCTTGCTCCTATACCCTGCCATTCAGGAGATCATCATGATCTAATTCGTAAGAGTCTCACTCAGTCTGATCAAAATTCCTACCTTCCACCACAAGTGAACTAATCTCCAATCATGAACTCAATGCAGTAAGTCCTGGGGTGTCATCGTTCATCCAAATAGGCCACATACTCAAAGTTGAGATAGCCAAAATAGACTTCCTATAGCCACCCCGGTTAACTTCTAAGCAATACTGTTGGACCTCAGCACTATTCCAATGGAGTAATCTCAACATACTTTCTCTTGTTTTTCAACATGGTAGAGGCAACAACGAAAACAATCTAACGAAATCCCAACAAGGGCTAGGGGCTACTTGAAGAAGATCAAGTGTAAATTCAGCTTCAACGAGTGTCGCAAGTTGAAAAGGTTCGGATCTTTGGGATTGACCAGGTGCGACAGTTCACAACCACAGAGGACAAGTTCCCTCAAACCACACTGGGTATAGAAGTCCAACACACTATGATCTCTAGTTCCATCCTTTAAGTCCACGAAGAAGGAGATTAATGAAAAAGTTGTTGCACTTCAACCTATCCTGGTTCCTTAGTGGATAGAGAAACAATAGGAGTCATGGGCATTGGAATGACCACCCTTTGTCGCCTTCTTCACCCCAAAGCAACTAGAATTGTCACACATAAATCAGAAAAACCAAATTCAGAAAAATGCCCCTGTGAGCATGTAAATAAAGGAAAAGCGCTAAATCCAGAACGATTTGTAGAGGTTCGAAGAAAAAGTCCTATGTCCTCTCTTCAGACACAAGACCAAAATTACTATGTATGGTTTATAATGTGTAGTATGATCTATCGCCTTGCTGGTAGAGACCTCACCTAGTCCTTTGCTCGGGACTACTTCTTCATTTCTGGAGAGAGGACACACCTATTCAAGGCAATTGTAGAAGTAGAATCACGAAGAGCAAAACGAAACATTTCCAAGAGACTTAATCGCTTATGAAAGGCATGGTCATCAACTTTTAGATTTAAGTAGCATTTATAAGTCCAATTCTAAGGATTCCTGGATGAAATCCATAATTCCATGAATTACATTACATTACTTAGATTGATGTAACCTCATCTCTAGTAAGATCCTATAATATGCCATAATACACTGTTGGTTTATGTAAACAAGTTATGAAGAGAAACATCCATTTAACAATGATAGAAAAAACTGTCATTTATCATGATAAAGAAAAACACTATCAAGAATAACTGATAGTCTATCAAATGAAATCAGAAATGTAAATCAATTTTACAGAAAACATCTCTTCAAAACTAAAACATTGTTTATCATAAACCTAAAGTAAAACTCCATCTGACTCAAAACAACAATCATGGAGATGATAATCCCGCCATCTTCAAGCCTTATCACCAACTTGAACCTTTGCAAAGTGTAGCAAACATATTTAGTATTTACAGTAACCACTACTCACAAAAGAGTAGAAACTTAATACTAAACATGTCTCGGTAACCAATACAGAAGATGACATACCTTGCCCCTTGGTGTTACCACCTGAAAAATTTACTTTCCATTGTCCTACCATGCCACAACAGTAATAGTTGCCATTTATTTTCACTTTCCCAGCATTTTTCTTTGGAGCAAAAACTCCATTTCCACCTCCAACAGCTTTCTTTAAATTTGTTTATAGTCATAACCTTAGATCTTGCTCAATTTAGGAGCAACAACATGACTACCAACAAAAAACAAAACTGCTTTATCAGGCTCCATCAAGGACTGTGCAACCATCAAGTTACTGAGTGGCTCATTAAGAGTGTACTCTTTCTTGTTCATGGCAAAATTTAACCTGAAGTTCACAAAGGACTTGGGAAGAGACTTTAGTATGATATCGATCCGGGCTTCCCCATCAATACCACCACCATGCAACGTCAGCTCATCCATGAGGTGAGTCATGGAAACTACGTGCACTCTCACTGGACTTGCCTCAAACGTTTTCTTACTTAAAACCTCCCTCATGAGATTGAATCTAACAGTTCTATTCATCTCTCAAAACTATGAGATTATCCATAATATCACAGGCATTATCATAGTGTTGATGTTGCAGCTGCAGTACTTTACTTATAGTGGTCATCATGTAGCACTTGACTATATCAATTGACTTGATCCACTTATCATAAAGCTCCCACTACTTAGCGATAGAATTAGCAGTGGGGACCGACGAACATAGATAACAAAGGCCAAACTTGTGTTCTTCCACAACAATGATGTAATCTGATAAGCTCATATTTATACTCACTTGTCCATGTTTTTCTCATTTGTTTTAGTGCAATTAGGTTTAATTATTAGTTATTTTCGTACATGAGTATACTATAGAGGATGTTATGCTTGCAATGGTGAATTTTTGCAGGTTTTGAGGCTAAAAAGTGGTTAAATGGTGAAACGAACCAAGATGACAAAGCTGCTATTTCAATTGACACACGGGAAGTCGACCGATGAGGAAAATAAGCCGAAAAACCAAGCAAAATCCTCTGTGTCGACCAACACAGAGGGTCGATGTCTATTGAAAGCAAAATAGAAAGAGAGCTCGACATTTGCATGCATGTCGACCGACACTTGCATGCATGTCGACCGACACCACGGATGCCGATCGACATGCAGCTCGAAGATTGACCGATTTGGAGACATGAAGGAGATCGATGCATTGCACTTGTGTCGATCAATTTGCCACCTGTTGATTAACACCGAGCCCGAAAAAGGGAATTTCACCCAGTTTGGATATTTTTTGTATTTTAGCCTAATTCCTTGTTGAGATGTATTCACTCTATAAATACTACTCATATAGGGATTGAAAAATATATCTTTTATCACTTAGAATTTATTTAGCATTGGAGTTTTTGAAGAATTTCAAGGTTCCTCTTTTTCTTGTAAGGTATTTTATGAACTTTAATAATATGTGCTCTTTATTTCTATTCATGTTTAGTGGCTAGAAACCCTAGCAGATTCTAAGACTTTGATAATCTTCTGATGCATGTATGAATGATTCAACTCAATGGCATGGTTTAATTTCCTAAGTTTCATTAATCGAATCTCGATTTAAAGAAGGATCGAGAGATGAATTTGAATCTAGGTTTGTAGTTATCAATTGAAGGACCGAGAGGTGAAATTTTGTAAAAGGAAGAGGAAATTAATTATAACTATTTTCTGTCTTAAGAAGAAGAATCAAATTGTAGGATTAACTTAGACCATTATTGAGAATAATTAATGTTGTGTTCTTGAGAACGAGAGGAGATTGTCACACATTAGTAATCTTGGTTTAAATTGCCAAACACGGAATTTAATCCACTTGAATCTAATTATTCCCCATTGCTGAGTTGATGAATTTTCCATGTTGATGATTATCTTTAATTACTGTTTTAAAAACCCTTTATTTTTCTGCCATTTGTCATCTTTAAATTCCAAAACCAAAACCCTAATTTTGATTTACTCAAACAACTATGATTTGAAAACTATGGCTAGTACATAGAATAGTCTCGTTACATAGTCCCTGTGGGTTTGACAACCATCGGGTTTATAAATTTATTTGCATCACTACACTATAATTTATCTGTAATTATTACAGTGATCAAATTGGCACTTTTGCTGGGGACTGTTAGATTCTATTTTGTTATTAGTTTGTTTTTAAATTTATTGGAATGAGTTTTTATTTTTATTTTTTGTTTTCTATTCATGTTAGTGTGTGTGTTTGTTTATGAAACTTGTCCTCTATTTCGGTTAACAGTCACTGTGTTGGTCGACACAGCTGCGACGTTCGTGTCGATCGACACAACTGATTGTTGCATGACATTTTCTCAGGTCGCATGAACACGAGGGCTCAGGGCAAACCACTCAAAGCTTTCGACCCAGAAATGGAAGCTACAGTCCGGAAAAGGAAAAATAAAGGACCAAGCAATACATTTATCAACATGGAGCAGCCACACAATCAAAGTGAAGAGGATGATCATGACATGCCACCATTGGAGGATCCGGACACACAACTCACTCAAGGGAATGCTCTTCTATTGATTCTGGAGGTCAACATGATGAAGGAAGTGATCAAGCAACTGATGATGGAAAGATAAGCAGAAAGCGCTAAGGCTGCCAGGAGAGAGAGGGAAAGAGAGCAAGAAAGGCTGCGCCAAGAGGACTCCGATGATGAGGATCCCAACGCCATGACAAAGAGGTATAGACCACAACCCGGTAATGAGGGATTAGTTATTGGTATCAATGTCAATAACTTTGAACTCAAATCGGTATGATTCAGATGGTTCAACAGAACCAATTTGGTGGCCGAGCAGTGGAGGATCCATACACACACCTCCGAATGTTTGTGGAGATGTGCGAGACTATCAAGCATAATGGAGTTACCAAAGATGTGATTCGTCTACGTATGTTCCACTTCTCGTTTCGGGAACATGTTAAGACTTGGTTTACATTTCTTGATTGCAGCAGCATCCGCACTTGGGCCAATCTCCAAGCAGAGTTCCTTGCCGCCTTCTTTCCACCTTCTGTGATCATTCATAGGAAGATAGAGATCCTGCAGTTCCACCAAAAGACCGATGAGTCCCTATTTGAGGCGTGGAGCAGGTTCAATGAGCTGTTGAGGAGTTGTCCTGGCCATGGAGTCGACACCGAGGAACAGGCCTATATCTTCTATCGAGGGATGAACGAAAGAACTTAAGAATCAGTGGACATTGCATCCAGTGGGTTTGTGATGAGCACGTATGCCAACAAAGCCCTCAAGCTATTCAAGAAGATGGCATTGGATACTCAAAAGTAGGTCAATCTAAGGAGATCTCAAGTGAGAGCGGTGGAGAAGAAGGAAGATGACACCCTCAAGAAGAAGATCGAAAAGCTCAAGGGGGAAATGGAGAAACTGACATCTAATGCTTGTGTTTATGTTGCACAGGTTGATCCCGTAGCTGATGTGAACTACATGAACTGAGGTGGATACCAAAATCAGTAGCGACAAGGGGGATACCAACAGTACCCACCACGAGCTCTTCCTGAGTTCTCTTATGCTCAGCCAGAAGGCACCGAGCATCCTTCACCAGGATTCGATGTACAAAACAAAGATATTGTGGAGAAGAAGAAGGAGAGCCTTAACGAGGTGTTATCCAAATTCTTCAAAGCTTCTGACTATCGGGTTGGATATATCGAGCGAGAAGTGGCAGGGGTGACTACTAAGGTGGACAGACTCGAAAAACATGTGCAGATGATCGAGACTCAAGTGAGTCAGATTGCTACCTCACTTAGTACGCAACACAAGCAAGAGAAGCTGCCCAACACCATCGAAGTGAACCCTAATAACTAAAAAGAGTGTGAGGCGATTAAATTGACGTCTGGAATAAGCTACATGGGTCCGAAGATGCCCCAAAATGAGTTTGGGGGAGAAGAAGAGGAAATTCCCACTAGAATGCCCTCTGTTTCGACCGACACACCTGGTGTCGATCGACACAAATAACACGAAAATGCAGACATGTCGAGTGATGAAGAAGAATCGATAGAGAGGATATCGACAAGCAAGTTAACCGACATCGACACAGAAGCCTCCTCAACTCAACAATTCAACTTCCAAAGCTGCTCCAGCACCACTGATGCCCTTTCCTCAACAGTTCGCCAAACACAAGGAGGATTCAAAGTGCTCGAGGTTTGTGGAGAATTCGAAGAAGGTAAGTATAAACTTACCATTGATCAAGGCCTTGAGAGAGATCCCGGGGTACATGAAGTATCTTCGCAAACTAATGAGTGAAAAGAAATAATTTGTGGAGAACTCAACCGTGAAGTTTCATGATCAGTGCAACCTTCTCCTTTAGAAATAGATTCCGATCAAAAGGAGTGATCTCGGGTGCTTCTCAATTCCAGTCGAGATTGGGGGATCGAGTTCCAAAAGGTGCTTTGCGACATTGGTGCCAACATCAATCTGATGCCCTACTCCATCTACAAATGCCTCAACATCGGTGAGATGAGGCCAACTACACTTACGCTGCAGATGGCAGACCGATCTGTGTCTCACCCTAAAGGTATATTAGAGGATGTTCTCATTTGTGTGGGTCATCTAATTTTCCTTGCAAATTTTGTAGTGCTTGTTATGAAGGAAGATTCCATTATGCCCCTCATCTTGGGAATAGAATTATTGGACACTAGTGCCGCATTGATTGACTACCGAGGGGGAAGAAATAACACTTCGAGCAAATGATGAGAAGATCACATTTGTACTCAACAAGAGCCGACAACAATGTGAGTGCAACCGGATCACCTCCATTGAACATTTTGAAGATGAACTGGAGGAAACCGAAGAAGAGAAGGAAGAGCGAGCTGCCATTGAATGAGAGCAAGGGAATGGGATGGCAAAATTGCCAATTACACCATCTCACCCCGAGCTCAATGCTGTCATTCAAGACAGATTGTCTACATGGTTGATGCCCGAGAAAGGCGAGTTCACACCCATTCTCCATGGACTTGAGAAATTGAGGTACCGTCGAGTTTCGATGTTAACTAAGCACTTGTTGGGAGGTAACCAAACTTTTACTTGCTTTATTTTCAATTTCCTTTATTTCGCTTTTTGATTTCTATTAGTTATGTTTATTTTTGAAAAAAAAATCGTGTATTGACCTCTGTATTGATCGACATGCCTGATGTAGATCGACATACGGGTCCCGACAGAGCAACACTTTTGATTGAGGAAGGAGTCGAAAGGAAGGCTTTGTGTCGATTGACACATTGTCTGTCAATTGACACAGAGTGCCAGCAGCAAAAAATGCTTCGTCGAGCAAAGCTGAATCCTCCAGTGGATAAAAACGTTGATGTCTGATGTCAACTATCAGGTATAGTTCTTATTTTTTTTTTCTGATTTTCAAACTTTTTCTACTCTTCGAGTTTGAAATAAGTTTGGGGGGATGTGGACAAGAATTTAAATTTCTATCCTTTTATTTGTGCTTTTTGTTATTTATTTATTTAAATTTATGCCTAGAAAAAAAATATGGATATAGTGTGAGGAAAAATTGTTGAGTTTTTAACCTATTTGAACTAAGTGTGAGTTTGAAACCGATAGAGGATGAGTTTGATTTGATTTTGATTGTGGTTGATTGCCTATTGATAAGCTCATATTTCTACTCAGTTATCGCATTATTTTCTTATTCTTTTTATGCATTTTAGTTTGTTTTCTTGAATAATTTGAGCTTGAGTATATTTTAGAGGGTATTATGCTTGAGGTGCAAATTTTGTAGGAAAAAGCATTGAAAAATGAGGAAATGGAAGGAATGAAGAAGAAATCTGCCACAGAGCAGCCTATTTCAACTGACATCGAGGTGATAAGCTCATATTTATATTCACTTATCTATATTTTTCTCCATTGTTTTAGTGCAATTAGTTTATGTTCTTACTTATTTCTGTACATGAGACTGTTTTAGAGGATGTTATGCCCTTCGTGGTGTGTTTTTCAGGTATTTAGGGTTAAAAAGAGGTGAAATGATGAAAGAGCTGAGTTACACATAGTTGCCACTTCGATTGACGCATGGGAAGTCAACCAAGTTGGAAGACGAAGCCAAAAAACCGAAGCAGAACCTCTATGTCGATCAACGTGGTGCATGTTGATCGACACAGAGGTCAGACGTCGATCGTGAGCAAGGCAGGAGAAGGAGAGCTCGACATTGGTGTCTCTATCGTTCGAAATGCTCCCAGTTGATTGACAGGGATGATAAGATACGAAATTGACACAAGACAAATCCCGGATTTTGACCCTGCATCTGTGTCGATCGATAGGCTCCCTATCGATCGACATAGAAGCCTGACATGGAGATTTTTGCCTATTTTGGAAGTTTTTGTTATTCTAGCCCAATACCTAGATTATGTCTTTTTCTCTCCTCTATAAATATGAACTCATAGTGCACAAAATTGTTACTGTTTTTCTGCATTATTGCACTTAGAACATTTGAGCTTTGGAGTTTTACAAGAAATTCAAGGTTCCTCTTTATTTGTAAGTTCATTAATAACATGTTTGCTTTATTTCTAGTAATTTTTTGTGGCTAGAACCCTAACAGGTTCTAGGGTTATGATTTGTCTTTTCTGATGCATGCATAATTAAAATCGACTCTCTTGGCATGGTTTAATTCACTTATTTAATTTAATAACCTAGATTAAAAGATGGACCGAGAGGTGAATTTGAGTCTAGATTTAAAGTTATCAATTGAAGGACCGAGAGGTGAAAATTGTTAATAGGAAGAGAGAATTAAATATGTTGGTTTTTGTCTCAAAAGGAAGAAACTTGCATAGGAATTAATTAGATAATTATTGAGATTAACTAAATTTGTGTTCTTGAGACCGAGAGGATAAAGTCACTATTTAGTAATCTAGGATTTAAATTGCCAGACGAAGGAATTTAATCCATTAAAATCTATTGTTTCCCCATTGCTGAGTTGATTGAGATTGCATGTTGATGATTAGATTGTCTACCCTAGGATCTGTGCTTCCTTTAATTGCTTTTAAAACCCTTTATTTTCTGCATTGTTATCTTTAATTTTCAAAACCAAATCCCTTTTTTAAAAATCCTCAAACTTCTATGATCTAGAAATTGTGGCTAGTATTTTGGGTAAATCGTTGCACAGTCCCTGTGGGATCGACCACCTTCGGGTGTAATTATAAATTTATTTGCTCACCGTTTATGTGGTTATCAAATTGGCGCCATTGTCGGGGACTTGTCAGATCTTTACAATTATTAGTTTATTTTTAGTTCTGATGGATTGAGGCTGTAATTTTATTTTATTTTCGTTCTTGTTGATTTTTGTGTTTTTAATTTCGAGTTTTAGGGTTTGATTTTGGTTTTTGGTGTTTAAATTTTGTATTTCAGATTCGCGTGAGTTTCAGGTTTCTGCGCTCTGTTTCAATTGACAACCTGTCTATCAATCGAAATTGCTGCATCCTCTGTGTCAATCGACAGCCTGCCTGTCGATCAACACTGTTGCTGATTCATGTTTTCTTTTTGTTTTGTCTGTAGGTACATGAACACAAGGGCTCGGGGCAAGCCACTCGAGAACTTCGATCCAGAAATTGAAGCCACAGCCCGGAGGAGAAAAAGCAAAGAGAAACAAGGCACAAACACCGATATGGATCCACCGCACAATTCAGACGGTGAAGACTTCTCAGGCATGCCACCTTTGAAAGAGACAAACTCATAACTCAAGAGAGCAACCTTACTTGTCCAAGAAGTCAATCAAATGAAGGACGTCATTAAGCAGCTTATGGCAGAAAGGCACAAGGCTGAAAGAAGAGAAAGAGAAAGAGAGAGAGAAAGGCACCGCCAAGATGACTCAGATGATGAGGACCCCAATGCGATGGCCAAGAAGTACAGACCACAGCCCGGGAATGAGGGATTTTCTATTGGCATCACCGCCTATAACTTTGAACTCAAGACCGGTTTGATTCAGATGCTTCAGCAGAACCAGTTTGAAGGCCGAGCAGTGGAGGATCCGTACACTCACCTCAGGATGTTCGTGGAGGTGTGTGATACCATCAAGCAAGGAGGAGTTACCCAGGATGTGATCCGTCTACGCATGTTCCCCTTCTCACTTCTGGATCAGGCTCAGACGTGGTTTACAGCCCTGGACTCCAGCAACATTCGTACGTGGGCCGATCTCAGAGCAGAGTTCCTCGCCACCTTCTTCCCACCATCAGTCATCATTCAGAAGAAGATGGAGATCCTACTGTTCCACCAGAGATTGGATGAGTCCTTGTTCGAGGTTTGGAGCAGGTGGAATGAGTTGTTGAGGAGCTGCCCAGGGCATGGAGTCGATACCGAAGAGCAGACCCACATATTGTACCGAGGGATGAATGAGAGCACCCAAGCAGCTATTGACTACGCCGCGGGAGGTTCGCTGATGAGCAAGTCACCTGAAAGGCCCTCAAGCTGTTCAAGAAGATCGCACTGTATTCTCAACAATGGACCAATCCGAGGAGACCACAGATCCAGGCCATTGAGGCAAAGGAGGATGATACTCTGAAGAAGGAAGTCGAGAGGCTCAAGGGGGAGTCGGAGAAACTGACATCTAATGTTGCTTGTGTTTATGTTGCACTGGTTGACCCCGTAGTTGATGTGAATTACATGAACTGAGGCAGTTATAAAAATTATTACCGAAAAGTGGGATATCAACATTACCACCCTAGACCTCATCCAGGCTTCTCATATTCTCAGCCTGAGGCTGCCGAGCAGCCCCCTCCTGATTTTGATGTGCAGAATGGCGAGGTAGTGGAAAAGAAGAAGGAGACCCTCGATGAGGTGCTCAAGAACTTCATCAGAGCCTCATACTATAGAGTGGGGAAGATCGAGAAAGAAGTGGCAGGAGTGAACACCAAGGTGGATCGACTCGGCATGCATGTGCAGATTATAGAGACTCAAGTCAGTCAGATTACCACCTCACTTGGTGCGCAACGCACTCCCAGAAAGCTACCAAGCACTACCAAGGTGAATCCAAAGAACCAGCTGGACTGCAAGGCTGTGAAGCTCAGATCCGAAACCAGCTATTCAGGCCCGAGCATGCCCCAAAGCAAGTTTAGGGGGAGAAGGAAAAATAGCCCGCAGAGCCGTCCTCTGTTTTGATCGACAGGCAGCCTATCGATCGAGACAGAGGACAAGTGGAGGAGGTCGACACAGATACAGATGAGGCGATCGACAAAATTGCTGTGGGTGTATCGATCGACACACCCCCTGCCGATCGACAGACAGGTCAGAAAGGAAGCCAGTCGACAGAGAAGCAGTTCCAGCACCATTCCTCACCTTCCAAAGCTGCCAAAGCACCTCCGATGCCTTTTCCTCAGCGTTTCGCCAAGCAAAAGGAGGATTCCAAGTTCTCACACTTTGTCGATAACTTGAAGAAGATAAGCATTAATCTTCCACTGATAGAAGCTCTTTATGAAATTCCAGTTTTTATGCGATATCTCCACAAGTTGATGAGTGAGAAGAAACACTTTGTGGAGAACGCAACCGTAAAACTTCATGAGTAGTGCAACTTACTCCTATAGAAGAAGATGTTTTTCAAGAGGAGTGATCGAGGGTGCTTCACAATCCCAGTTGAGATTGGGGGGATTTCATTCGAGAAGGTGTTGTGCGACACTAGAGCCAGCATCAACCTGATGCCCTACTCTATCTTTTAGCGCCTTAAGATTGGAGAATTGAGGCCGACCACCATTACACTGCATATGGCAGACCGCTCTGTGTCTCGCCCGAAAGGTATAATTGAAGATGTTCTCATTCATGTGGGTCATCTAATATTTCCTGCAGATTTTGTGGTCCTGGATATGAAAGATGATGGAAGCACACATTTTATTTTTAGAAGGGATTTCTTGGACACAAGTGCTACCTTGATTGACTGCCGTGGATGAGAGATCACCTTGCGAGCTAATGAAGAAATGATCACTTTCAAGCTCGACAGAAGTCGGCAGCAATCCGAGTGTTATAGGATCACATCCATGGAGGATTCTGATGAAGAAGAAGATGAAGAGGACCAAGCTGCTCAAGATTGGGAGCGAGGGAATGAGGTGGCAAAATTGCCAATTACACCATCTCATTCTGAGCTCACTACTATCATTCAAGACCGACTTGTCTACATGGAGACAAAGGAAGACGAGTGCGCTCTAGCCCGCCTTGGTTCTGAAAAGAGGTATCGTCGAGCTACGACGTTAACTAAAGCACTTATTGGGAGGTAACCCAACTGTTTATCTGCTTTTGTTTCAATTGCTTTCAATTTTCATTTTTTAATTTTCGTATTTATCCTTTTCTGCCTTCATTTTTTTTAGTTTTTGTTTATTTTCGAAAAAAAATATGGAGGATTACCTATATCTCGATCGACAGGCTCCCTGTCGATCGAGATAGAGGTCAGCGGAGAACTCTTAGATCGACAGACACAGAAGTCGACAGAAGGCTCTGTGTCGATCGACACAGAGTGCTAGCACCCCCAAATCTCCGTCGCGACGAGCTGATTCCGTCGGTGGATAAAAAGTTGATGTCTAAGATCAACAGTCAGGTACAAGTTCTATTTCTTGTCTGATTTTTAAACTTTTTCTTACTCTCCGAGTTCAAAATAAGTTTGGGGGGATGTGGACAAGAAATTCAAACTTATCTATCCTTTTACTTGCTTTATTTTTTATTGCATTTATTTGATTTGGTGTATTTATTTAAAAATTTTCCTAGAAAAAAAAATATATATTATGTGAGGAGAATTTTTATTGAGTCATGAACCCACTTGAACTAATTTTGAGATTGGAATTGATTGAAGATGAGTTTGATTTGATTTCAATTGTGGCTGGTTTGCTTATGAATGTAGAATACCGCATGATAGGGTCTAATTGAAACTTACACTTGCATGATGTTTGAGTGAATTGAAGTTGACTAAGGAAGAAAATTTTGAACTCAAGTGAGATTTGAGCCTTTATTTGTTCATGTGAGATTCGCATGTATGTTTTTATTTCTCTAGAACTTGCTTATGTTCTGTTTCAAGACTGCATAGTGTGCACAATGATAGAAAATGATCTTAGGCCATCTTTGTTAGCCAAATTATCCCAAACACTGTCCCTTATAAAAATTTATCCTTAGTAAAGCCCCTTTGAGCCTGTTACTTTTCTTTCTTGTCTATGAATTATGAGAAGCATTGTAGTTCTATCTTGTCTATGGGAAGAGCTATAAATAGGTGCATTGTTCTTGTCTATAAGAGTTTAGTGAAAAAAGGGTAGATTGATGCTTATTGTTCATAAGAAACCTTTGGGTCCTTGGTTTTTGTACTTGTCTATGAGTGAAAACTGGGATTCCTTCTTGTTTATAAGTTGAGGTGAAACAAAAAAAATTATAAGAGGATAAGAAATTTTTAATTGGTGTACAAAAGAAGGTTGGGCTCTTGAAAAAATATGTTTGTGTCCTTATAAGCTCAAATGATTAAACAAAATTCTTAAGAGCATAAAAGGACTAGGAAAAAAATGAGCCTTTGTTTGTGTTGGAAATATTAGGAGATTGGTGGATGATGAAAAGATTGTGGTTGGATGAGTTGAGAGTAGCTAACTCAATTGGTTTAGTCACTTGGCCATGTTTGCCTATCTTTCACAAAAAGCCTACATTACAACCTTATCCAAGTCCTTTTTATTCTTGAATTATGTGCACATTTGAGCAGTGGAGATTTTAGAACTTTTGCAAGCCTATGGTAGAAATTTCTTCATACATGTTATGAGTGCTTTCATTGAAACCCAAACACTTGTGTGAATGAGCGATACACTTCCTTGTGAGTCTTCCGAAGTTGATGAATTTCTTATTGTCTTTCAAATTGCTTGTGTGATGCGGATTGATGATCTTTGATTGTGATGAATCTTGTGAAGCATTGCACTTTCAACTACTTGAGATTTCTTTTCTTTGATTGAGAACAATCAGGTATTCAAGTTTGGGGGATTTGATAAGCTCATATTTATACTCACTTATCTATATTTTTCTCCATTGTCTTAGTGCAATTAGTCTATGTTCTTACTTATTTCTGTGCATGAGACTATTTTAGAGGATGTTACGCCCTTCGTGGTGAGTTTTTCAGGTATTTAGGGCTAAAAAGAGGTGAAAAGATGAAAGAGCTGAGTTACACAGAGTTGCCGCTTTGATTGACGCACGGGAAGTCGACCAAGTTGGAAGACGAAGCCAAAAACCCGAAGTAGAACTTTTGTGTCGATCATCGTGGTGCATGATGATCAACACTGAGGTCGGACGTCGATCGTGAGCAAGGCTGGAGAAGGAGAGCTCGACATTGGTGTCTCTGCCAATCGAAATGCTCCCTGTCAATCGACAGGGAGGATAAGATGGGAAATCAACACAAGCCAAATCCCGAATTTGGACCCTGCATCTGTTACGATAGACAGGCTCCCTGTCGATCGACACAGAAACCCGACACGGAGATTTTTGCAAATTTAGAAGTTTTTGTTATTCTAGCCCAATACCTAGATTAGGTCTTTTTCTCTCCTCTATAAATATGAACTCATAGTGCACGAAATTGTTACTATTTTTCTGCATTATTGCACTTAGAATAATTGAGCTTTGGAATTTTACAAGACATTCAAGGTTCTTCTTTATTTGTAAGTTCATTAATAACATGTTTGCTTTATTTCTAGTCATGTTTTGTGGCTAGAACCCTAACAGGTTCTAGAGTTACGATTTATCTTTTTTGATGCATGCATAATTGAAATCGACTCTCTTGGCATGGTTTAATTCTCTGATTTAATTTAATAATCTAGATTAAAAGATGGACTGAGAGGTTAATTTGAGTCTAGGTTTAAAGTTATCAATTGAGGTGAAAATTGTTAATAGGAAGAGAGAACTAAATATGTTGGTAATTCGTTGCACAGTCCATGTGGGATCGACCACCTTTGAGTGTAATTATAAATTTAGTTGCTCACCGTTTCCGCGGTTATCACGAGGAAGAATCGACCGACGTGTAAGAATAAAGCTACGTCAACCGACACAACCTTGTGTCGGGCAACATGAAGATGGTCGCAGTGGGAAATATCAAGCCAAGGTAGATCTCGACATGGAGTTGCACGTCCACCGATGCAATACTCATGTCGGTCGATGTAGACCTATTTTCAGGAAGGAATTTCTTTCTTTGCAAGTTGGGTGAGATTTTGAAGAGAAAAATTACCAAAACAAGTCTTCGACGAAATTGAAGAAGAAAATACCATATTTCATTAATTCATACCACTCAAGAGCACAATCCTACCTCTATAAAAACTCTTGTTTAGCTCATAATTAAGGGTTCAACAATTTTTATGATTTTGGCTTTTAGTTTTCTAGTGTCGTATCAAACCCTTTATTTTATTGTATTTTTCTGCAACTTTATTTCAATGCAATCTTTAATTTTTGTTTCAATGTTTATCTTTAATATGCTAGGGTAAAAACCTTTACAGATTCTAGGGTTTCTCCATGTGTGATGCATGTCTTGATTTGAATTCTTCAAACCCTTTTTATTGGTTTAAACTCTTTGATTTTCTTTCAAATCTATTTTCAATTGAAGGATCGAGAGATGAAAATTGGAATAGGTTTTTGTTATTAATTGATGGACCGAGAGGTGAAAATTATAAATACTAAGGAAGAGTTTAGTATATTTGATACTCTGTCCAACAAAGAAGAATTCAATTGTAGGATTAATCTGATTTTTATGAGATTGATTAACTTGTGTTTTTGAGACCGAAATGAGATAATCATTAGTTGACGATCTTGGTTTTAACTGCCCAACAAAGGAGTTAATTCCACTTTAACCAGATTTTCCACCAAAAGTATTTTATGGGTTTGAATTATTGATTTCTTGCATGCTAATCAGATTGGTAGATTTTCCTAGGATCTGTGCTTTCTTTTATTTGAACTTCTTTAAAAGTTATTTTCTTTGAAACCAAAACCCCTCAAATTTGGATTCTCCCAAACAAAGGATTGAAAGGCTATACTCAGTACATGAATTACTTTCGTTCCACTATCCCTGTGGGTTCAAAAACCTTCAGGTACTTATAAATTTATTTGTCCTGTGCTATAATCTCTGTGCAGATTTTGTATCGATCAAATTGGCGCCGTTGCCGGGGATAGTCAGATCGTAGTTTGTTACTGTTTTGTTCGATATCTTCTGGATTGTGTTATATATATATATATATAGAGTTATGATCATATGTTAACCACTTCCCAGATGTTACCTGTTACCTCGCTGGCGGTGCATTATCTAGACAAGCTTACTACATTATCTAGCCAAAATCAGGTACATTGCGAAGATAATGTACTGCATTAATAGATAATGTAATGTAGTACATTATCTTCGCAATGTACCTAATTTTACCTAGATAATGTAGTAAGCTTGTCTAGATAATGCACCGCCAGCGAGGTAACAGGTAACATCTGGGAAGTGGTTAACATATTAATGCATCCCTATATATATATATATATATATATATATATATATATAAATTTTTGTTTATTTTCTCGTATGTGAGTGTGTACCTTTTGTCTCTGTTTCGACAAACGCAGACACCGCATCGGTCGACACAAAATTCACCCTCGTCAGTCGACACAACTTTCGTGTCGGTCGACATGATCTGATTCTTTTCGCTTTTCTTGCGCAGGTGCATGAACACGCGAGCCAAAGGGAAAACACTCGAGGCTTTCGTTCCTGAAATCGAAGCAGCTTGTTGGAAAAATAAAAAGAAATGAAAGGGTAAACAAGAAGAGAGGGCAGAGAATCTAGAAGCCCCATTGCAAAATATAATTCCCGAGGAGCAGAGGCAATTCTTGAATGAGGTGCAAGAACTGAGAGCACAACTTAAAGCAGCTCAGGCAACTTAGGCAGAACAGACATCAAGATTGGCAGAATTTGATGCTACAAGGAACAATGAGAGACATGTCGTGGTACAATAGAGGTCCATCTTGGACCGATTTCTTCCACAACATGAGGAGCCAGGATTTAGAGTTTGTGTTGACGCCAATAACTTTTAGTTGCGGACTTGCCGGATTCAGATGGTGCAGCAAAATCAATATGAAGGGAGTGCCATTGAAGACCCGTACGCACACCTCAATCAATTCATCAAGGTGTGTGATACAGTGAAGTAGAATGGAGTGCCCTAAGATGTGATCACGATGAGGCTGTTCTCGTTTGGACAAGAGTCAGATGGGGACATGGGAGGAACTCCGAGCTAACTTCCTCGCCAACTACTTTCTGCCGAGCCTTTTGCTAAAGAGGAAAGCTACCATCACACACTTCAGCCAGAGATATGACGAATCACTCTATGAGGCTTGGAAGAGATTGAAGGAGTTGTTTAGATTGTGCCCTGTGATGGGTTTTGTATACTGAAAGCATTTATTACAATGAGTATACAACGGTTTATTTCTCCTATCTGTTAAAAATCTTACATGTATGAACAATGGTATCCTCTTGTCTCACCGATAGGGATGATCATACGGCATGTTGTAGATCGCAGAAGATAGTATGATCACTTGACCTAGTGAGACATAAACCTGATCACAACCGAGACAACGTATGAGGATACGTCTGTCCGGATGGCTGCGACATTGTCGGAATAAGTAATCTGTCTTGGTTACTTGACATGCTGGTACGCAGAGGTGGCGTATTGATGGACCGCAATGAGATGTATTCGTCTGTCTGACATCAGCGAATACAAGATCTCGATATTGATTGAGTCCAAGCCCTAACGAAGGTTCAGGGGTTTGCACGGGTTGACTGTTGCTTTGACTTACCATGGTGGAGAGCCTAAGTAACGTGCTCATATATCCGCATCTTGGGTAACAGCAGTTGGTGTAGTACCGCCTGAGACTGGGTTTAGGTAACCATATCCGAGTAATAGGATGGGGACATTCCCTGAGGAGCTCAATAACATTCATCGTGCCAAAGTCCTGCAGGCTGATTAAGTTCAGGCACGAGTGATAAGGATTGAGTGGTACTACTCAGGAATAATAAGATATTAATTAATTGTAGTTAGAGCTTGTCAGATGCTGTGATTAATTAATGAATGTCCGGTAACCTTAAATATGGGGATTCTCAATTAATGCAGCCCGTTCTCATAACGTGATAATAAAGGAGTAGGTCAGTATTAATTATGTGGTGAAAAAGAATTAATATTATTAATTAATTGTGTCCTGGGTTGTGGACATGGGTATTAATTAATTTATAGGCCCACTTTATTATTTGCATTAGGTCCCAAGTCTGGCCCAAGGAAAGTGTGCTGAATTGAGCCCAGGAGCCCACTAGGGTTTACAGCCCTAGGTCTATAAATAAACAACTCTCTCTCATAAGTTGTAACAAAGTTGAACACAGTTGAAAAACCCTAAACCTAGAGAGAGAGATAGTGGGCGCCGATTTTGAAAGAGAAAGGGAGGAGAATTTTCAAATTCTAGTCCTGCTCGAAGCACAGATCTGTGGAATCCTCACCAGTAGCAGATCTGAACGCACTGGGAAACATATCTGAAGATCTAATCTGGAGAACAGATTTCTTTTTTTTCTTTATTTCAATTTTCTAGAAATTATTATTCTAATTTCTATTTTCGCAGATTAAATCGAAATTGCGTGGTTGAATTGAAGTTGGAAGTTCAAACGCAAAAGATCGGATCAGACACTACGGAGTTACGGTAATCCCTCAATCCACAAATCTGAGTATTAAATTCATAGGATCATGCTAGGGTTTATTGTATATTTAATTGTGCACAATATCCATAAATCGATCCGGTTCAAATTGGTTTTGGTGATTCGGTTCACGGGAAAACCCTACAATTGGTATCAGAGCCAGGTTTCTGATTTATGGCTCTTTTGTACATAATTAAATTCGATATGCATGTATGAATTTATTGTTTTGTGGATGTTGGTTTTTGTTCCTCGTGGCAACCCGTGTAATTCAGCCCGCGGTAGTTTATCCGTGTAGGGCTGAATTAATTTTGTAAAATCACGAGAAAATCCGTGATTAGTGTAGATTTTGAAAAATTGTATTATAATAGATTCTGTAATTTTTATTTTTCAAAATAATTTAATTGGATGGGTCGAGGACGAAGAACCAAGATGGAGTCGACGTAGGGCCAACGGAGGACGACGGCGGGCGACGGCGCACCACGCGGCAGCGCAGCCAGGGGCGCGAGCAGCGCGCACGGCACGCGAGGGCAGCGGTCGGCCACGGCGCGCGCGGCCTGCGTGCAGGGACTAGGGCCTCGGGCGCGGCGGCGGTCCGGCGGCAGCGGCGGTGGTAGTCGTCGTTGGCTGATGCTATCCCGTCGCGGTGGGTCGTGTTTTGGTGGTTTGTGCAATCTTGTGTAAACCCTAGGGTTTGCATTAGGGTTAGGGCAAATCATCAGATCACAAAGGCCTAAATCCCAAAAAGATTTGGTGGTTGAAGATTTGGAGGCCCTTGAAGATTTGAAAAGATTTGGATTTATCCAAAATAGATTCAAATTTCAATTGTAATAGATTAGATAGAATTTATTTTTCTATTTTTGTGGGGCCACGAGGAATTTTTGTTTGCCTTAATTGTCCTCGTATGATATGTGATTTATTATGTGCACTATTTAAGCATGTGTAGATAATAGGAAAAGCATGTTTTATCGCTTTTAATATTTACAGCTTTCAAGCATGCTTATGTGATTAATTTCTTTTGTTGGATTATATTTTGGGAATTTTTGGACTTGTATTATTACATGCAAAAATTTGGAAAATATAATAACAAAGAAATTATATGTGCGCATATAAGAAACCTTTTAAAAGAAAAATACTAAGAAGATTTTTTTAATTAAAATCAATAGACCTCCACAAAGCGGTCCTAGGCTGTAAGTGCATCTCTTGTTCTAGTAAACGTTTACAAGTGTAGCTTGCTAGTTCCTAGAGGTGCATGGGTACGGTTGTTGGGATTTCTAGACAAACAATTTAAATCATGTGAATAGTGGGAGGGTTTTGCGTAAACGTCTACGAGTGTAGCTTGCGTAGATCTCTTTCACAAGTATTCTAAGATTGATTTAAATTATAGATAACAAAAGGTTTTAGGGTTGTGCGGTATGGTTACGTGGCATGCTAAACTGTCTCTTTTGGCCGGAGTTAAATTTGTGGTTAACGGCTTAGAAGCATCTTAGAATATAATGCAAGAATTGCATCACTGTTCTTGAGAGATGGCTTGGTCTAAGGTTTTCACTAATTATTAATTTCTAGTGTCAAAAGCATCCTGACATGGTAGATAAATTAAATGGATTGGGGCTTAAAACCCGCAGTTGTGGTTGAGGGTGACATTGTAAACGTCTACGAGTGTAGCTTGCGGTGGGAACTTTTGGGCAATTAGTGGAAAACATTTGTATTTGATTTATTAAAAGCTTTTCAATGCATTTGTTTTTGAAGTTCTACGTGTATGTTCTTATTTAAGATTCTATATTGTTTCAGATATGTCTATATCTACTGTCGATCATTTACTTGCTCTCAATCCTCTAACTGGTCCAAACTTCCCTGAATGGAGTTTTTGCATCAAACACGTCCTTTATCTGAAAAATCAAGCATACGTTCTTTTATTGGATCCATTGTTGCGTATTCGTCAAAAGGTCTGCTAACTTGAGCTTGAATTTTATGAGAGATGGGAGGATGCTGATGAGTTCGCCTTCTGACTCATCACGGGTTCCCTGTCTAGAGAATTAAGGCACAAGTTTGAGTACCTCGAAAGGGCTGGAGAGATTTGGAAGGAACTCTCGACAGCCTATGGCAACTTGGAGCGGACTATCAACTATAAGCTTGTGCATGACCTTGTGTGCAAGAAGATGGTTGAAGATAGTTCGGTGACAGAGCACATGATGTCTATGATTGATCTCATGAGACAGTTCACTGTGCGGGGTCGTAATATCAGTGCACAAGGCGAGATTGATATCATCCTGAACTCTCTTCCTGAATCCTTTTATGACTTTAAAGTAGTTGCTGCTGCAAGGGGAGAGTATGCTCTGCATGATCTACTTGAGGACCTTGTGGTGGAGCAATCTTCCATGCGAGCACGGGTGCCTGTTCTGATTGCTTCTAGCACTGGTTCGACAACCTCTAAGGTTGGAGATGACGGTGCTGAAAGCAAACTCAGGAAAGCAGTCAGTGAAAGAAAGTCAAAGAAGGTGAAGAGGGTCAAAGTCACTCCAAAGAAGAAGAGGTGTGCTGGATGCGGAAAGGTGGATTGTCCGAATGCTAAAGGACAAGGTACGTCATTTGCATTTATAACGGAAACATGTTTAGCATCGGTTTCTACTCATTCGTGGGTAGTGGATACTGGAGCTACTGATCATGTTTGTTACATTTTGCAGGGGTTCACACCGAGGAGGGTGCTGAAGAATGACGAGATTACCATCTCAATGGGGAACGCAGCACAAGTGAGTGCAGCTGCCATTGGAGATTTCACCTTGTACTTTGGTGATTCTATTTTAAGTTTGAGAGATGTTTTGTACGTGCCGGATTTTCGGCAAAACCTTATTTCAGTTTCCAAACTTTATGTTGATGGATATTCAGTTATTTTTTATAGTGGTGTTTCTATCATTGGTAATAACGATGTTATCTATCGTGGGATGCTGAATAATTCTCTCTATGTTGTTAACTGTAATCATAAGTCTTCTGCAAATATTGCATGTAATTCATCCGTAATTGATAATCCTAGAAAGAGAAAACTTACTTCTTCTGATGAGGATCTTACATATCTCTGGCACTTGAGACTGGGTCACATCAGCTTGAAGCAGATACAAAGACTTGCAGATGACGGTACATTGGACTTAGTCCGGGCTGTACCTTATCAAGTCTGTGAATCCTGCATCGAGGGCAAGATGTCAACTAGGCCTTTCAAGGCTAGTCAGTCTCGAGCAGAGGAAGTGTTGGAATTGATCCATTCTGACTTATGTGGGCCGATGTCTATGCAGGCTCGTGGAGGGTACGAGTACTTCGTCAATTTGATTGACGATTACTCAAGGTACGGATACGTTTACCTGCTTCACTACAAGTCTGAATGCTTTGAGAAATTAAAAGAGTACAAGGCTGAGGTAGAAAAGAAGGTCGGGAAAACTATCAAGTCGCTGCGATCTGACCGTGGTGGCGAATACCTCGGTAACGAGTTCCTGCAATATTTGTCAGAAAATGGAATTACATCCCAGTGGACTGCACCGGGTACTCCCCAGCAAAACGGTGTAGCTGAAAGAAGAAATAAGACTCTTCTAGAGATGGTAAGATCAATGATGAGTTATGCAAACTTACCAATTTCGTTTTGGGGCTACGCAATGGAAACAACAGCTTACGTGCTAAATGTGGTGCCTTCTAAATCAGTTCCTAAGACGCCTTCTGAGCTCTTCCTTGGTCGCAAACCTAGTTTGTGCAAGTTTAGAGTACGGGGCTGTCCGTCACACGTACTGTCGAAGGAACCTGATAAGTTAGAAAGCAGGTCAAAAGTAATGATGTTCATAGGGTATCCCAGGCAAACGAAAGGTGGTTACTTTTACTATCCTGAGAGTCAGAGAGTCGTTGTTAGCACCAACGCTAGATTGTTGGAGGACGAGTATGTGAGTAATCACAAGTCAAGGAGTGATATCGTTCTTCAAGAAATTGAGAACGAGAATGCAATTCCAAAGGAAGGGGAACGTGTAGACGTGGGTGCACCTGTGAGAGGTACAACACCACAGACACGTTCTTCAGTGCGAGGTGCAGGACCACAAGTTACTGCACCTACTACTGACACGACACTGATGCCTCGTCGTAGTGGGAGAGTTATTTTCCAGCGGAAAGGTACATGTTCTTGGGTGAGTGTTCGGACTTGAGCCCGAAAAACGGACATGAGGACTCTGACCCACTGACTTACGAAGAGGCAGTGCAGGACAAGGATGTTATCAAATGGCGTGTAGCCATGGATTCTGAAATTGAATCCATAACTGCTATGGATGTATACCAGAAAACTGATTTGCCGGATGGCTTTAGGGCCATAGGGTGCAAATGGGTATACAAGAGAAAGAAAGGGGTGGATGGAAAGATCATGGCTTTAAAAGCCAGGTTGGTGGCAAAGGGTTATAGTTAGAAAGAGGGCATTGACTATGACGAAACCTTTTCACCCGTAGCCATGCTCAAATCCATTCGGATACTCCTTGCCATAGCTGCGCATATGTACCTTGAGATCTGGCAGATGGATGTCAAAACCGCTTTTGTAAACGGTTACCTTGAAGAAGGTTGGGACATCTATATGCAGCAATCCGAGGGTTACATAAGCAAGGGCGAAGAACATCTTGTCTGGAAGCTTAGGAAGTCCTTGTATGGACTTAAGCAAGCTTTAAGGTCGTGGAACTTACGTTTCAATGATGTGATTAAATCCTTTGGATTTGCACAGTTGGAAAACGAAAGTTGTGTTTACCGACTTTGTGTCAGTGGGAGCGTGGTCTTCCTTGCACTATACGTTGATGACATACTCCTATTTGGAAACAACGAGGAAGTGATGTCGGAAATCAAGGATTGGTTATCCGAACTGTTCCAAATGAAAGATCTGGGAGAAGGTGGCTACATTCTTGGGATTAAGGTCTTACGAGATCGTAAAAGAAGAATGTTGAGCTTATCCCAGGCATCCTATGTGGATACTGTGATAGCCCGGTTCAGCATGCAACTCGCCAAGAAAGGCTTGCTACCTTTCAGACATGGCGTTCATCTTTCCAGTGGCCAGTGTCCTCAGACATAGCGGGAGAAAGATTAGATGAGTCTTGTACCATACGCTTCGGCGGTGAGTAGCCTCATGTATGCGATGATGTGTACCAGGCCAGATATCTGTTATGCCGTTGGCATGGTAGCAAGATATCAGTCTAACCCTAGACAGGCGCACTGGACTGCTGTAAAGCACATCCTCAAGTATTTGAAGAGAACTAGGAATTACTGCCTAGTTTATCAAAGTGAGGATTTGTGCCCTATGGGTTATACGGACTCGGATTTTGAAGGGGACCAGGATGAGAAGAAATCGACCTCAGGATATGTGTTTACCCTGGGAGGTGGATCTGTATCTTGGAGGAGCTCAAAGCAGAAATGCATTGCTGACTCCACCATGGAGGTGGAATATGTCGCCGCCTCCGACGCCTCGAAAGAGGGGGTATGGCTCAGGAACTACCTTTTAGAGTTGGTTGTGATTCCGAGTTTGCCAAGGAGCATCACAATTTATTGTGATAACTCTGGTGCAGTGGCAAACTCAAAGGAACCACGGTCTGACAGGGAAAGCAAACACATAGAGAGAAAGTACCATATCATACGAGAAATCGTATCGAGGGGCGATGTGCTAATTAAGAAGATTGACACTGCTGACAATCTTGCTGATCCATTTACAAAGAGCTTGCCGCAGAAAGTTTATGAAAGACATATTCGTGAGCTGGGTCTGAGGTGGATACCGACCACTGACAGTGGTTAAAGAGACAGCAGACTAGATAGACGGACTGTATACTCTGTAATAGCTTAGTTATGCTTTGAGTATAAGTGGGAGATTGATGGGTTTTGTATACTGAAAGCATTTATTATAATGAGTATATAACGGTTTATTTCTCCTATCTGTTAACAATCTTACATGTATGAAAAATGGTATCCTCTTGTCTCACCGATAGGGATGATCATGTGGCGTGTTGTAGATCGCAGAAGACAGTATGATCACTTGACCTAGTGAGACATAAACCTGATCACAGCCGAGACAGCGTATGAGGATACGTCTGTCCGGATGGCTGCGACATTGTCGGAATAAGTAATCTGTCTTGGTTACTTGACATGCTCGTACGCAGAGGTGGCGTATTGATGGACCGCAGTGAGATGTATTCGTCTGTCTGACATCAGCGAATACAAGATCTCTATATTGATTGAGTCCAAACCCTAACGAAGGTTCAGGGGTTTGCACGGGTTGACTGTTGCTTTGACTTGCCATGGTGGAGAGCCTAAGTAACGTGCTCATATATTCGCATCTTGGGTAACAGCAGTTCGTGTAGTACCACCTGAGACTGAGTTTAGGTAACCATATTCGAGTAATAGGATGGGGACATTCCCTGAGGAGCTCAATAACATTCATCGTGCCAAAGTCCTGCAGGCTGATTAAGTTCAGGCACGAGTGATAAGGATTGAGTGGTACTACTCAGGAATAATAAGATATTAATTAATTGTAGTTAGAGCTTGTCAGAGACTCCGATTAATTAATGAATGTCCGGTAACCTTAAATATGGGGATTCTCAATTAATGCAGCCCGTTCTCATAACGTGGTAATAAAGGGGTAGGTCAATATTAATTCTGTATTGAAAAAGAATTAATATTAATTAATTAATTGTGTCCTAGGTTGTGGACATGGGAATTAATTAATTTATAGGCCCACTTTATTATTTGCATTAGGTCCCAGGTCTGGCCCAAAGAAAGTGTGTTGAATTGAGCCCAGGAGCCCACTTGGGTTTACAACCCTGGGTCTATAAATAGGCTCTCTCTCATAAGTTGTAACACAGTTGAATACAGTTGAAAAACCCTAAACCTAGAGCGAGAGATAGTGGGCGCCGATTTTGAAAAAGAAAGGGAGGAGAATTTTTGCATTCTGGTCCTGCTCAAAGCACAGATCTGTGGAATCCTCACCAGTAGCAGATCTGAACGCACCGGGAAACAGATCTGAAGATCTAATCTGGAGAACAGATTTCTTTTTTTTCTTTATTTTGATTTTCTAGAAATTATTATTCTAATTTCTGTTTCCGCAGATTAAATCAAAATTGCGTGGTTGAATTGAAGTTGGAAATTCAAACGCAAAAGATCGGATCCGACACTACGGAGTTACGGTAATCCCTCAATCCAAAAATCTGAGTATTAAATTCATAGGAGCATGCTAGGGTTTATTATATATTTAATTGTGCACAATATCCATAAATCGATCCGGTTCAAATTGGTTTTGTTGATTCGGTTCACGGGAAAACCCTACACCCTGGCCATGGAATTGACTTGGAAATGCAGGTATGCCACTTCTATGAGGGATTGACTCCACACATGAAGGAGTAAGTTGATGCATCTGCCACGGGAATTTTGATGAAGAAGAGTGGAGCCGAGAGCATTAAGTAACTAGCAGACATGGCTTCGAATAGCCATCAATGGCCGACCGAGAGACAACTTCCTGTCAAGGCAGTGGAAGCCAAGCCAGAGTTTGATGTTGTTTCCAAAGTGAAGAAACTTCGAGAGGACATTGGGAAATTGGAAGCAGCCAAAGCCACAGTTGTTGCTGCAGCCGAGCAAAGTATGTCCATAGTCCCTATTTAAGCTTACTACATCAACCGTGGGGGAGCTAGAAGTTCATCTGGAGCTACCGGAGCAAAGACGAATTACATTGGAGGTGGTTACCAAAATAACTACAGAGGAGGCAATCAAGGCTACCATTACAACCATGGGATAACTCACCCTGAATTTTCTTATGCTAACCCTACTGCAGCCGAGCACCATCCACCTGGTATTGATGTAGGTACTGGAGGAGAAATTGTTGAGACAAAGAAGTCAATCCAAGAAGAGACATTGGATAAATTCATCAAAAGCTTCGACAACCGATTGGAAATGTGGAAACCGAAGTGAAGGGGATGACCAACCACATGCAGTTGATGACAAAACACCTTCAGATGTTGGACACCCAATTGAGCCAAATTGCTACCACCCTCAGCAATCAACACAAGCCCGAACAACTTCCAAGTACAACCGAGGTGAACCTAGAAAAGGAAAAAATCAGTTAACATCATATCATTGCAATTTGGGAAGGAGTATGAAGGTCTAAGGAGGCCAAGGATCGAGTTTGGGGAAGAAAGAGAGAAAATTCCCGAGGAGGAACCCTCTATTTTGACCGACTTAGACCACGTATCGGTCGATGCAGCGGGTCGACAGGCAGCAAGTTCGGGCGATACAGGCACATCGACCGATACGGCCTTGCATCGTTCAATGTAGGACTCTGCAGGCAGGACGACTAAGGTGGAAGCAGGATGGTCGAAATAGAGCCCAATTTTGGGCGAGAAAGGGAAGGAAAAGTAGAAAGTTGAACCCACTCCTCCGATGTCTTTCCCCCAAAGGTTTGCAAAGAAGGAGGACCAAATTCACCAGGTTCGTTGAAAATTTGAAAAAGGTGAATATCAACATCCCTTTGGTGGAAGCACTCCGAGAAATCCCGGGGTACATGAAATATTTTAGAAGATTGATGAGTGAGAATAAGCAATTCTTGGAGAATGAGACTGTCAGAATACATGAAGAGTGCATCTTGCTTCTATAAAAACAAATCCCTATCAAGAGATCCGATCCTGGCTGTTTCTCCATTCCGATAGAAATTGGAGGCAAGGAATTCCAGAATGTTCTTTGTGACACCGGGGCAATCATTAACCTAATGTCGTTGTCTATTTACAAAAAGCTAGAAATTGGAGAGATGAGAGCCACCACAATAACGTTGCAGATGGTGGACCGATTTGTGTCTCGACCTAAAGGTATTGTGGAGGATGTTCTTATTAAAGTTGGTCATTTGATCTTTCCTACTGATTTTGTTGTGCATGAGATGAAAGAAGATGACAACACACCAATGATGTTGGGGAGAGAGTTTCTCGATAGTTTCGGGGTTCTTATTGATTGCAAGAAGGGGGAGATCACTCTTTGAGGCAATGATGAATCCATTACCTTCTCCATTGACAAAAACAAAAGAGGAAAAGAGTGCAACCGAGTGATGTCTACCGAAGGAGAAGAACGAGATGAGATGCCGGATGAGGAAGAGGAAGCCATTCGTGGGAACGAGGAAATGAGGGAGTGAAATCGGCAATTAAGCTGCCTCATTCCGAGTTCACTACCATTGTCAAAGAACAACGGGTTTATACTGTAGATTCAAGGGTTGGACGAGTCTGGACTCGACCGTCTTGGTAGGATGATGTCTTGTCGAGCCACATGGTAAATAAGGCATTGAACGGGAGGTAACCCATTATTTTATCGCTTTCTTTCGAATTTTTGTTTTTATTTTTGTTCTTGTTTCTTTCACTCTTCTTTGTTTTTGAGAAAAAAAATAGAGCTCTATTTCGACCGACACAGCTTTGTGTCGATCGACACATGGCAGGGCGATATGGTATTCTTCGATCGACATGATACAAACCCTGTGTCGGTTGATGCGGTGTGCTAGCAGGCGGAAGTTCACGCCGTTTGAGGTCTGAAGGGAGAAGGATAAAAAGTTGGTGTCTGAGACCAATATTCAAGGTACCATTTCAAACCCTAAGTCTGATTTTTAAACTTATTCTCTTTGCTTTTTGAATAAGTTTGGGGGGAGGAATACTAAGGGGTTAAACTCTTTTCTACTATTTTATTTGTTTGCTTTCTATCATTTAAATTTATGCCTAGGTAATTTTTGGGGAAATTTTAAAAAATTTGTGATTTTGTGTGAATTTGTGAGTTATGATTGAACCTTATGAATTGAGTATGAGATTAGAATTGATTGGCAATAGTTTGGACTATTGGTGATTGTTTCTGAGAATGCCTATGAATGTAGAATGCTGCATGATTTACTGATTTGAAACTTGCATTGACATGATGTTAGACGAGGATTTGATGTTTCTGTGGAAGAAAATTTGTCCCATGTGTGAGTTTTGAGCCTTTAAATTCGATTGTGAGTGTGTCTGCATGTTTAAGTTTCTCTAGAACTTGCTCTATTTCTGTTTCAAGATTGCGTAGTGTGCACAAGTCTAGGAAGTGATTTTAGGCCATCTTTGTTAGCCCTTATCCCAAACACGGTCTTATTTGAAAATTTATCCCTAGTCAGCCCTTTTGTCTATAAAGTTGAGAAAAATTGATGGGATCACTCTTGGTTATAAGATGTGGGTTGGGATATTTATTTGAGAAGGATAAGATAATAATTGTTGGGTGAACAAAAAGGTTGAGCTCTAAAGAAAAAGAGAAAGAAAAATAAATAAATGTTGTGATGTTATACTTATAAGCTCAAAATCAGAAACAAAATTATTAAGAGCATAAAATGATTGAAAAGAAATTGAGAAAAAGAAAAAAATGAGCCTTGTTATGTATTGAAAAATTCAAGGAGAGTGAGTTAATGAAGTAAGATGGTGGTTTTAGATTTTTTTAGAGTGATCAACTCAATTTATTTTTAGTCACTTGGCCAAATTTTCCTACCCCTTACAAAATCCTTAAATTACAACCTAAAATAAAGTCCTTTCTGATCTTAGATCTTGTGTGCAAATTTTTGCAGTGGAGAAATGAAAATATTTGCAAGCCTATGGTAGAACATTACTTGCATGACTTTTCTGTGTGATTTCATATGAAAATCCTAAACACTTGAGTGAATGAGTGAAACATTTTTCCTTGTGAGTCTTCCACAGTTTACAAATTTTCCAAATCTTTCAAAGTGTTGGTGTATTGTGGATTTTTGGTTCTGAATGCGATGGATCTTGTGAGGCATTGCACTTCTCGATTACTTGAGCTTTTGGTTTATTCTTTCTGTTGATTGAGGACAATCAAGTGTTTATGTTTGGGGAGATTGATATGCTCATATTTCTACTCACTTATCGCATTGTTTTCTTATTTCTTTTATGCATTTTACTTTGTTTCTTGAATAATTTGAGCTTGAGTATATTTTAGAGGGTATTATGCTTGTGGTGCAAAGTTTTGTAGGAAAAAGCATTGAAAAATGAGGAAATGGAAGGAAAGAAGAAGAAATCTGCCATAGAGCAGTCTGTTTCGACTGATGTCGAGGAAGAATCGACCAACGTGCCAAAATGAAGCCGCGTCGACCAATACAGCCTCGTGTCTTTTGACATGAAGATGGTCAAAGTGGGAAATATCGAGCCGAGGCGAATCTCGACATGGAGTTGCACGTCGACCGACGCAATACTCATGTCGGTCGATGCAGACCTATTTTCAGGAAGGAATTTCTTTCTTTGCAAGTTGGGCGAGATTTTGAATAGGAACATTAACAAAACAAGTCTTGGACGAAATTGAAGAAGAAGATACCATATTTTATTAATTCCTACCACTCAAGAGCACAATCCAACCTCTATATATACTCTTGTGTATCTCATAATTAAGGGTTCAACAATTTTTATGTTTTTAGCATTTAGTTTTCTGGTGCTGAATTAAACCCTTTATTTTTATTGTATTTTTTTGCATCTTTATTTTCAATGCAATCTTTACTTTTTGTTTTAATGTTTATCTTTAATATGCTAGGCTAAAAACAATTACAGATTCTAAGGTTTTTCCATCTGTGATGCATGTCTTGATTTGAATTCTTCAAACCCTTTCTATTGGTTTAAACTCTTTGATTTTATTTCAAATCTATTTTCAATTGAAGGATCGAGAGATGAAAATTGGAATAGGTTTTTTTTATTAATTGATGCACCGAGAGTTGAAATTAGTAATAAGAAGCAAGAGTTTTGTACATTTGATTTTCTGTCAAACAAAGAAGAATTCAATTGTTGGATTAATACGATTTTTATGAGATTGATTAACTTTTTAAGACCGAAAGGAGATAATCACTAGTTAATAATCTAGGTTTTAATTGCCCAACAAAGGAGTTAATTCCACTTTAACCAGATTTTCCACCTGTTGTGCCCAAGATTATTTGGGTCAGATTATTAAATTAAAGCCGAATCCATAATTGATCGTTGCAGCCAGTTAATCGAGACCCAGAAACCAAGGTGACGTGGCAGCCTATTTGGATGAGACCCAGTCAAGATAAAGATTTATTGAAGGAAGTTTCAACTAAATAGGGGATTATTCTCCACTACTCCTAAAATTTAGGAAAATAGTTAGATTTCTAGCCTATTATTAGGCACCTAATTTCACTTGTAAAGGAGAGGAAGAAAAAACCTACTTAAGTTTCTCTCTATTATTTTTTTTCTGTAATTTCAATTTCTTCGTCTCTATACGAATTCATGGGCTCCGTTTAAATCGAACCTCAACAGTTTGGCGCCCACTGTGGGGCCTGTAAATTTTGAAGAGACGAAGATCCACTGAATTTGGGCCGACGGAGAAAATTAGTTGAAGAAGAATCGAGAAATGGTTTTGTTTCAAATTGGAAAAGACGATGGCTTTCTAATAAGCTGCGCCCTCCTCCCTCCACCGCAGCTGCGCATCCCTCTTTCGATCGCAGCAGTTACACTCTGCTTGGGAGCGCCGCCGCCGCCGCCTGTCTGTCCCAGTCAAAGACAGGGGCATTTTTCCAATAACACCGTGAGGGATTGCTTCCTCCCAGTCGCGATCCCGTCGCCACATCGCCCACACAAGGTTACTCACAGGGGCTACGCACCGCGCGCGTGCAGAGACATTTTGGCTAGGGTTCCGCCGCCGACCACCAAGGGAATCGGCTGCACCCATCTTGCCCGCGACCTGATAAGTTAGGATTTTCACCAACTTATCTGGTTGTTCTTTGACTGAATGTGTGGTGTAAAGATCGTTTTTGTACTAGTTTTCGTGCATGAATTGACTTTTGTGCTCGTAATGTTTTGTTTGATGAATCATGCAGAGTTTTAGCCATAAACAGAGGAGAGTTGGATTTCTAGTTTCAGGTCCACGTCGATTGACGAGGATGTCTCGTCGATCGACGAGGAGAATGAAGGAGGAGCGATCGACGAAGGAAGAAAAGAGAAGATCGACGGAGGCAGCATCCACGTCGATCGACGCCATTGAACGTTGATCGACGAAGGCATTTCATCGGTGTCGATCGATGCCAATCTCCCACGATCGATGCGAAGTCGGGAATCCTAGTCTGCGTCAGTTTTGGAGATAAAGCCATATCTTCACCTAGATTTTGTATGATACATTCTACACTATTATAAAAAGCCATGTAGAATTCATTTTTTAGAGAGAGAGACAATAGATTACTTACCAGAATTTAGTATTGAAGATTAATTAGAGTTTCTCAAGGTTTTTGAAGTTTATGTTTGAAGACAGAGTTCTGCAGGATTATTTTCGAATTCCGATTTTTTTGCAATTCAGGTTTTATTCTTCCATGATGAATATTATTTTGAATATGTGTAACTAATCTCTTCCTCAGATTC
>JAPKLW010000320.1:568981-587459 GCA_026898455.1 Plectranthus barbatus
GTATTTTGAGAACTTATGATTTAGTACTTAAGGTTTTTCGTTGCTTCTTTCCCTGAGGGATCGATAATTTTCATTTGCCGCTATATTATTAGCTTTACTAAGTCACTTGTTTAATAAATTAGCGATCACGACCCCACTAGCTTCGCCACACAACGCTGCTGCCACCGCACGGCCCTCTTGCTGTGCCCACCTGCACCGGAGCCGCATGTACCAGATTGGCTGCATAGAATTGCCGAGCAAGCACTCCATTATCGGGCTGCGCCTTGCGTCCGTGCTGCTGTACTGCTGGGTTCCTTTGTTGGCCGGTCTAGCCGCCCTGTTGTGCACTGTCGGTATCCTGCAACATCGGCACGATTCTGCCTACAGCCACCATCTCCAGGCCTCGAGGCAGGTCACCCAGTACTCCAAAAACTGAATCAACAATAAAGGGGAGCCCCCTATTCTCAAATCCCTATAAATCTTGATGTCGTTCGTCTCTTTGATTTCCATAGAAGATTGCTGATTGTCCCTGGATTCATGCTGATAATTTATTTGTGCTAATTTACTATGATTCCTGAATTCTATTAAAGCTTTGATAAATGATGTTATACCTTTGATATTGATATGATGTTAACGTTAAAAAAAAAATTGAAATAACGGTTTTTCTTTGACGAGATTGCACATGCCTGGTTTATAGGTTGAGGGATCTGTACTAGTTGCGGATTCTTTTTACTCTGCTAAAATCTGGTTAAGTGGCTCTAATATTTCTGAACATAGAAGCATGAGATTCGCTTGATCGATCCATACACGTAATTTGATGTAATCATTGATATGCTGGGGCTATTTGTTTTGAACCTGATCATTCCCTTCGTGGTGCTGTTCTGTCTGATTAGCCTTAATTCTGATTAGTTTAGCTTAACCTGCTTCTTCCTAATTGTTGTATTACCTTAGATCATTGACTGCAATTCTCTTGTTGCTTGATGTATTTCCCTTATTACACAGTGTCTTCTCACAATTTATCTCTAGCAAAAGGGGACTGCTTCCGTGGGAGGTCAACCTTGGGGTTCCAGTCTACCCAACCACGTGAATGCGAGAGAAAATGCAGAATAATCTTTTTCAGACTGGTTCAGGTTTATTCATTCTTTTTATTTTTATTGACTATACAACTAAATTAAAATTCTTGATATGGCCTATTTTGGGATAGAAATTAGTCTCCAACATTTTAAAAATCAATCAAATTATTATGGTCGAGTCAAGGATAAGCAATCAACTTATTTGTTTTCAAATTGTTTTTGTCTAGCTTCATTTTGTTTAATTGCGCTGTTTTTGTATGCTTTTATTATTTGCATAGGCTCTGATTCTTGATTGTCTGTCGAGAGATTTTTTTTCCTTTCCCTTGGAGCTTTGTTGCTAGTTCATGTCGCTGAACACCATTACCCCAAGAAGTACCACCGTAGAAGCATGATGTTGGGCATGATTCTTAAATTAGATTGTGTACTTGAGAACAACATAACCCTACTTAGTTTATTTATACAAGCATATCAGATATAAGGCCTTGATTGCTAGAGTTTTCCGCGCTCAATCTACTTTTGCTTTGCTTTTTATTTGCGCCCCCATCGATTTGTGATTTAGCCTGAGTGAATTCATTGCTTGGCTACCTATACGGGGTTGAATTCTATCATCGAATTACTGCTGGTGTCTAGTTTGTTTTTTGCTCAGACTTAAGCCTCGACACAAGCTGAGTACAAGGGAGTATTGGTGAGGAATCCATCAGATAATAAAAGGCTACTATCTTCATTGCTCTACTTTACAATATTGCTTGAACATAAAAAATCAAGCATCAAAATTCCATCAAATGCAAGATCACAATAGCAAGGGGCTACCCAGTAAGGTGAAATAAAATCCAAATGAGAGGTCAACTTCTTCGAAATACCCCGAGTGACATCATGCCTAGAGGCTGCTGATGAAACAACAAATAAGGCAACTACAAGATATTTTTTAAAAAAAAGAAAGAAAAGGAGAAGAAAAGAAGAGAAGAGGATAAGAAAGGGAAACATGTGGAGGATTAATCAAACTCTTCAACCCAATTATCATCTCTTATAGAGTTCCAGGTTTTATCATTTCTTTCTCTTATCCTTTAAATTCCCAGATTTGATTTTCTATATTTTGTCAGCACGTTATAATTTGAATTCGTCCATGGTGCTTTGACCCCCTTTTAGTCTTCGAGTTATGTCTGGACAACGCAGAGTAGGCATCAATTAATTAATTCCTCTAACGGTTTGGCTCCTGCATATTTTATGTGTTTTGCATCGCTAGAACTCTTTTTACTTAAGTATCAATTTATTCATGGTGTTAGAAACCGAGGCCACGTGTTCATTGAATTGCCTCCGAGAGATGTTACTCATTTTTGTTGTATCATCCTGCTTATTCTTGTTTGGCGCTGTTATGCTTTTGCTGATATGATAACCCGATATTTGTCGAGGATCTATATTCTTGCAAGCTACCGCGGACTTTGGCCTTGGAATTTTGATTTGTCGGGTTATACTTGGTCAAACTTAAACTGCTAGTTGCTGTGTTTTACTTTTGGCACGACATCTGTTAAACCTTTTGTATGAGAGGGGGATGAGTTAATTCGCTACATTCTACACCTATTGTGTGCTCGATTTCTTTTCTTTGTGTTTCGCTCTTTGTTTGTTTAAGCCCGTGCAGGACAATTGAAATGGTACAACTGAGCTGCAAGGTTCTTTAGTGGTGAATCCATACAGAAGCGTATTCTAAGAAATCAGAAGAAAGAAAATGAAGTCCATACAAAAGGCTTTGATGATATGTCACACCCTATGAACTGAATATTACTCTGAATAAACAACATGATGCTAGGAGCGAGGCATAGATAAATGATTTGAAGAAGACTAAAAGCTTGCCCAAAAATTGATTAAACCCTTTGGAAAGAACACCGGAGTTAATCAGTTGGGTCTCGTTCGTGGAAGGGCATAGGGGTTCGAGGCAATAAATGTTTGTGACTTAAATGCCGAATCCCAGATTTACGGTCTCGACGGATTATGGGTTATCATGGATAATACAACTGTTGAATAGTCAAAAAAGAAATGAAGATGTTTGAAGGACATAAAAGCCCTTCAATCAAATTTCTACATGGGTTATTCGACGAGCAAAGTTAAGACCTTTTCAACAGAAAGTTATCGTTTGAAGTAACTCAAGGACTAGGGATTGTTCGATGAAATAAGCGAGGAATCTCAAGAAAGTAAAATGATGCCCTCATATAATTAATTTCAATCAACACAATCTCACCGGGGCTACGTCAATCCGAGTCCACAAGACACGCTTGGGGCTCGACATGACGTGAAGTAATGAAAACCCATTGCAACTGCGCCTCTCCAACTTCTTGTAACTGCCCCACCATGTCCGCTTACTACACAACTGTCACACAAAAGGGCGGCAAATCTCGAAGGTGAATCAAGTAATCAAAATGCTACACTTCGACAAAATTAGACCTCATGGAGGTCTGTAAATGCGACCCACTAGTTCGTCGCGTGAAATAAGGGGCTCTGACCCCTAAAAAATGTTTGAAAGCAGCCTGCCTGCGAACCAACAAAAACCCCAAAAGGGGGGCCAATTACAACAAAGACCACAAAAATCGAGTTGAACTTACTCGCTGGGGCTCCCAGATAGCCAAGTACACAAAACGGAGCAGCCCCTGAACTGCTCTATCACTCCATCGTGGTTTTGGGCCACGACTACAACCTTCGTACTGACTTCCCGGGGTCATGCGGATAATGGGAGACCACCCACAGAGGAAAGTCCCCACGGCTGAGGGCATGCTTACGGGCATCCCTAAAATGCCAGGCTCCTCCTGAAGGATGCCTGAAGGGCGTACATCTGGGAACTACGACCTACCCTCCGAGGTGGGCACTCGTCATGAAATTCCAATGATTCGACTCCATGAGTTCTTCAGCAAGAGCCTCATGAAGCCAAAGGGGCTATTGTTGTGCCCAAGATTATTTGGGTCAGATTATTAAATTAAAGCCGAATCCATAATTGATCGTTGCAACCCAGTTAATCGAGACCCAGAAACCAAGGTGACGTGGCAGCCCATTTGGATGAGACCCAGTCAAGATAAAGATTTATTGAAGGAAGTTTCAACTAAATAGGGGATTATTCTCCACTACTCCTAAAATTTAGGAAAATAGTTAGATTTCTAGCCTATTAATAGGCACCTAATTTCACTTGTAAAGGAGAGGAAGAAAAAACCTACTTAAGTTTCTCTCTATTATTTTTTTCTATAATTTCAATTTCTTCGTCTCTATACGAATTCATGGGCTCTGTTTAAATCGAACCTCAACACCACCAAAAGTTTTTTATGGGTTTGAATTATTTGTTTCTTGCATGTTGATCAGACTGGTAGATTTCCTTAGGATCTATTCATTCTTTTATTTGAACTTCTTTAAAAGTTATTTTCATCGAAAACCAAAACCCCTCAAATTTAGATTCTCCCAAACAAATGATTAGAAAACTATACTCAGTACGTGAATTACTTTCGTTGCACTATCCCTGTAGGTTCGACAACCTTCGTGTACTTATAAATTTATTTGTCCTGTACTATAATCTGTGTGCGAATTTTTCATCGATCACCTATAAATGTAGAATACCGCATGATAGGATTGAATTGAAACTTACACTTGCATGACGTTTGAGTGGATTGAAATTGATTGTGGAAGAAAATAATTGAACCCAAGTGAGATTTTTAGCCTAATTTTGTTTCGTGTGAGATTCACATGTATGTTTTTATTTCTCTAGAACTTGCTTATTTTCTGTTTCAAGATTGCATAGTGTTCTCAAGGATAGAAAATGATTTAGGCCATCTTTGTAAGCCCAATTCCTGAACACTATCCTTTCACATAATAAACTATCATTATTCAGCCCCATTGTGCCTAACTCCATTTTTTTATCTTGTCTATGAGATTTTTATGGAGTTATAATGGTTTTTTTCTTGCCTATAAGATTTAAGGAGGATAACGATGGTTGGATTTGTGATTTGGAAAATATATATGTAGTGTTGTGGTGAATAAAGATGTGTGGTTGTTTAGCTTAAAAGAAATTAGAATTCTCATAAGAACTCTGAAAAATAAAAAGAGAAGAGAAAATATGTGTGAAAACTTTTGAAAGGGTATAAGAGATTCAAAAAGAGCAAAATAAGAAAGAAAAAAAAGAGAGAGAAAAATGAAGAATTTGATTGTAAAATTCGAGGAGATAAGTGGATGAAGAGAATAGAGTGAATTAAGATTGATGATGTGGACGCACTTGAGTTAATTTTTAAGTAACATGACCATATTTCCCTATCTTTCACAAAAAGCCTACATTACAACCAATTGAAAAAATGCTTTCTGATTCTTGAATTGTGCGCATATTTGAGAAGTGGAGATTCTAGAAATTTTGCAAGCCTATGGTAGAAATTTCTTCTACGTGTTGTGAGTGCTTTCGTTGAAAACTTAAACACTTGTGTGATGAGCAAAACACTATCTTGTGAGTCTTCGGCAGTTGATGGATTTCTGTCTCTTTCAAATTGCTTGTGTGATGTGAATTTTTTATTCTTGAATGTGATGAATCTTGTGAGGCATTGCACTTTCAACTACATGATATTTCTTTTCTTTCTTTTCTTTTGATTGAGGACAATCAAGCATTCAAGTTTGGGGGGTTTGATAAGCTCATATTTGCACTCACTTATACATGTTTTTCTCATTTGTTTTAGTGCAATTAGGTTTAGTTAATAGTTATTTTCATGCAGGAGTGTACTATAGAGGATGTTATGCTTGCAATAGTGAGTTTTTGCAGGTTAAAAGTGGTAAATGGGGTAACAAGCCGAGATGACAAAGCAACTGCTTCGATTGACACACGGGAAGTTGCTCGACGAGGAAGACAAGTCAAAAACCGGAGCAAAACCCACTCTGTGGACCGACAGGATAGATGTCGACCATCATAGAGGGTCAATGCTGATTGAAAGCAAAGCATAAAGAGAGCTCGATATTTGCATGCATGTCGACCAACACCACAGATGTCAACCAACATGCGGCCCAAAGATCGACCGATTTGGAGTTATGAGGAGGTTGACACATTGCACTTGTGTCGATCGACATGCCACCTGTCGATCGACACTGAGCTTGGAAAAGGGAATTTCACCCAGTTTGGATATTTTCAGTATTTTAGCCCAATTCCTTGTTGAGATGTATTCATTCATCTATAAATACTACTCATATAGGGCTCAAAAAATATATCTTTTATCACTTAGAATTTATTTAGCATTGGAGTTTTTGAAGACTTTCAAGGTTCCTCTTTTCCTTGTGAGGTATTTTATGAACTTTAATAATATGTGCTCTTTATTTCTATCCATGTTTAGTGGCTAGAAACACTAGCAGATTCTAGTGCTTTAATAATTTTCTGATGCATGTATGAATGATTCAACTCAATAGCATGGTTTAATTTCCTGAGTATAATTAATCGAATCTGGATTTAATAAAGGATCGAGAGATAAATTTGAATCTAGGTTTGTAGTTATCAATTGAAGGACCGAGAGGTGAAAATTGGTAATAGGAAGAGGAAATTAATTACAACAGTTTTCTATCTCAAAAGGAAGAATCAAAATTGAAGGATTAATTTAGACCATTATTTAGATTGATTAATGTTGTGTTCTTGAAACCGAGAGGAGATAGTCACACACATTAGTAATCTAGGTTTAAATTGTCAAACACGGAATTTAATCCACTTGAATCTAATTATTCCCCATTGCTGAGTTGATGAATCCTATTTAATCCACTTGAATCTAATTATTCCCCATTTGCATCATTACACTATAATTTATCTTTAATTTTTACAATTTTCATAATTTAAGTTACGTTTCCATGCTAGGAAATTTAGACCATTAAGAGGATTTTGCGCAAGGATATTAATGTCATTATTCATAGACACATCTGAAAATAAATAAGTGGATTAAAGTAAGCACATACATATAGAACGATTGAAACAATTATGCATTGTAACTTTTAGATAAAATAACACAATTAGTTTCCTCCAATTACCCAAGCTAATTTATCGCAAGCTACTGAGCAGACCTTTACGACACACACTCAACCAGACCTAAGTTGCCCTTTAATTTCAGACCATGCCAGGTATGTGCAGGAAAATGAAATTAACATTAGAGATAACTATGACCATGTTTATGTATCTTCAACAGGGACTTCACATATGAGTTGTACTCAACAAAAATCTAAGCCTAATAACCACAACCCTAACTCAGGATCAAAAGACCATTCTCTACACATACTAGGCCCATGTCGCATGCATTTTTTATCCTTTGTTATCACATTTAGTTTGATCTTATAGACTTGTAAGAGTTGTATCAATGCAAGCTACTAAATTGACGTTTGTGACAAGCTCCACTTCTCATCTTAAAATAAATATTTTATTTAGAAACCTCATCGCATTAGAACTGGTAATCTATCGCAAACTACTAAAAAGATGTTTACGTTTTGAAATGCTTTACTTCTAATAAGTCGGTCTAATGGTTTTAATTGAAATTCAAATGCAGCTAAATAATTTAATTCTAAAGGTTTCATACGCACACATTATTTTGTGTCTCATAAATTATGTCACATCTAAAATTCAATCATAAATTAATATAATCCTGGAATTTAAACATAAAATGTTGGTCCTGAGATTAGAGTAGATGTTGAGATTAGAGTTGCTCTCAGTATAAAGATATGAATTAATATGATCCTAGAATTTAAAGAAATAATTTAATCATATAAAATGTTTGTCCAAGATTAGAGTTAATGCACAACGAATATTTGTTTAATCAGGATAGCTCGTCACAAACTGTTGTTGCTCACCAGTTTGTGTTTCAGAAAATATTTTGTTTAGCAAGTTTACAGAAAATCAAAGTTCAGATAAACTTCAAGACAGAGTCCTCTTGCTTCAGCTCTCTAGCACAAAGATCGTATCTCCTCCATCGTCTAAACTCTCTCCTTAACATGCCTGTCTCTTTGGAGTCATTCTTCTGAATGTCTGCATAAAGATCATTGATATCTGTAGTGATTTTCTCTTCTACGCGTTGGGAGATGGCTCCGGCCCAAGGAATTAAATCCTCGTTTGCATGATCTAACTTAGGGACTGGTAGGCACCACTGTTTAATTCGATTAGCAGCAAATTCAACACATGGTAACCCGGCCATTGAGATCTTGAAGTCTGGAATAGGACAAGGAGTCTTAGATTTTACTTATACCTATAGTCCCATGGGTGAATCCTCCAGATTCCTTGTAATTCCTTCGTAAAGTCGATTTCTTCCTCATCGTCATTATCATCATCAATATCTGTTTCTGAGAAAGAAACAACAAGAGGAGACAGATCAGCTTTACCTATTTGAATAGGTACTTCCTTGGTTGATAACTCAAATTTTCTGGGGGTGGCCGACCGGTCTGCTGCTGATTGAGAAGTTCCAGCTTCCTTTTTGCAACTTGTCTCTCCAGAGCTGACAAAATCAATGCCAACGCTAGTTTTTTCTCGGTGGTCGCCCGTTCAGCTTCAACTTCCATAGAAACAGTGGTCTCCCCTTGTTGTTTCCATGACCTCATCAAATTTCATTATGACATTTCTCTCCCATTCTGCCACCTACTTTCCAATCTAGTCTGGGGTGACCTCTTCCAACCATCTATTGAAAACCTCACCGGGCATGATATCTGGAAACAATTGGCTCGAATGACAAGGTGCCCTCATCAGCCTTTCCCTTTTCTCTAGCAATGGATTTGGCTAGGATTTCAGTCATCTGCTGCTTTCTAGCCTCAGCATCGTCCTTGATTATTGCAAAGGCCTCATCCTTGGCATGTAGCTCTCGTGTGAGTGCCTCATCCTTGCGTCTCTTCTCTTCCCTGGATCTTGCAATTGCTGCCTTTGTTTTAGCTTTCCTCCGTGCCTCAGCTTGTGCTAGAGTGATAATTGTTTTCTTCTTCTGGGTAGCCGGCTTCTCAGGAAGAGCCTTATAGTAGCAAGAGATGGAAGAACATGTACCTGAATTGAATGTCCTGCAAAGGCATCTCCCCTGCCTTTGCTAGTTCTTCCAACTGGTGGCGCCCTTACAATGACCGATTGAACCTTTTGTGTCTTCTGTTGTTTCTGTTTTTTAGGAGAAGGGTGATTGTGCTTGCTTCTTCTGTGCTTTGTAGGATTCTGTAGTCCCACAGTCTCCTTAAGTTGAGTGATAGGAGTTAAGTCCTCCATCATTTGAAACAAATTCTCATTTTATGTCTTCCTCTTTGGTTCTTCCAGTTTTTTTTCTTTTCTGCGGTCATAGGTTCTGCAATCAATGGAATCACTTCTCTTAGAATTCCCCGAGGAATCTCATTGTCACTCACTGGTTCCTCTGGATCCACATTCTTCCTACCGGATCTTTGATCCCTCCTTCATCCAGAGCTGACTAGTTGGGGGAATAAAGTCATCGCTTGATTACCTTTACAATGTTGCTTGATTGTGTTTTAGTTGTTGCTTGGTTACAATGTTGCTTGATTGTATTTTCGTTGTTGCTTGATCATTTATTGCTTGATTGCGTTTTAATTGTTGCTTGATTAAATATCAACCATTGATTTAATTAGATCTAATGGATGAGATTCATTCTTATTTTTAATATACTTATTTATTATCATATGATCTCATCCATTAAAAATAATAAATAAGAATGAATCTCATCCATTAGATTTAACTAAATCAATGGTTGATATTTAATCAAGCAACAATGAAAACGCAATCAAGCAATAAATGATCAAGCAACAACGGAAATACAATCAAGCAACATTGTAAAGGTAATCAAGCGACTTTATCATTTCATCACGGGGAAAATTTTTATCACCGGATCCAATCCCTATATATATATATATAGTAGTGATCATATGAGAATAGTTTTTAGTATAAGAAATGAGAATAAATCTTAGCCTTTGATTTTGTGATTTGAACGCTCATGATTTATTTCAGTCCGTGTTCAGTTTTCCTCGATTATCCTACAGTGTTGATTCATTAAGGTTATTTATGTAATTTTAGGTTTTTTAAATATTTCCTTCCATATTTAATTAGATTTTTCATACTTTTTTTCGCGCGATGTGATTTCTTCTTCCTTCTTCGTTCGATTTGTTTTATATTTCTTTTGTGTGATCAGATTTTTTGTCTTTGTTTCTGGATTTGGCATTTGTGTTTGGTCTCGACTTCGAAATTGTGATTGTTAATGAGTTTTGTTTTTAATTTTGGAGTTCGGTCATTTGAAGAAGTCATGTCTGATCGATCATCTGAAGGTAAGTTTATAGCTTTGTATTTTGGATTTGCGATAGTGTTCATGCTTCTTTTGATATTTTTTAATGTTAGGAGATGATTTGATCTTGTTTTGGAATTGTAGACTATGTTTCGTAATTGATTCGTGAATGAATATAGTTTTAAAAAAATTTGTGTTATTCAGATCGACGTTCAATTTTTACTATTATATTGTGCATCTTTAGTGTTAACTTTGTTCATTTTTGTATCTTACAGGTTCATTTATTCCAAAGTGTGTTGATGAGATGAAGCCTTTTAAGGGTAGAGTTTTAAGAACTGTTGATGATGGTATTGATTTTTATAGGGACTATGCTCCTGTTGTTGCTTTGAAGAAGAAGATGTTTGAAGGTTTTTATGGTCGATCGGTTCCTGAAAATATTGAAGTGTTGCCTCCAGTTATTGTGCAAACCATATGAAGTGGAAGTGGAATTGATTCGAGGAATGAGAAAGCTCTTAGAATGGTTGATAAACCAATGAGAATGTGTGCAAAATGTAAAAAGTTGACATATCGTGATTCATGAAATTGTGCCAAAGTCAATAAGAATGTAACCAAAAATGCATGATAGCATTCTTATAGATGCACGTAGGATGGTAAAAAATGAACTTACTATAGTTAATGCGGTGTAATTTTAATTTTTTTTTAATTCGTAATGTAAAAATGAAGTAAATTGGGGCTAAAAATAAAGTAAATCGGGCTTAAAATGAAGGTTGTTGTTTGTGTTTGAGTATTTTTACAATTTTAGCCTTTACTGCAGGATATTAGGGCAAAAATGCCGTCTTTTTTAATTTGCTGAGAATGAATCTTGTTCCTCGATTTGATGAGATGGACGCGCGAGATCTATTCTTATTTTTCATAGTAACTCCTATTCTCACCTGATCACTACCCTATATATATATAGAGTAGTGATTAGGTGATAATAGGATTTCTCGTGCTAAATGCGAAAAAATCTGAGCCATTAAATATTGCAATCGACGGCTCAGATTAAACAAATCACGTCCAATTTTCGGTGAATTTTTTGCACATACTCAATGCATAAAAGGGTAAAAATGTGAAAAATATATATTAAAAAATTTCATTTCGTGCAGTTCATAAAACATAACATGCATACATTCGATGTAAAAAATGCAATATTTTGGGCTTAAAAATACGACATATAATCAATGCAAAAAATGCACTCAATATGAATACAAAAATGCATGTGCTTTAGAATAATAATGCATCTTATTCAAGTTAAGAATGCATCATTTGATGCAAAAAAATGCAGATATTTGGGAACGTTTTTTATGCGTAATTGATGCATTTTTTTTATCCTGAACGTAAATATAATAAAGAACATATACCAGCTGAATACAAAATCATAATTTTCTTGCAAATCTTCTAAATTTAACATATTCAATATGGATATCATATGAATCGTCGTAAAAAATATGTTTAATTTGATATATGATTCGTAAAAAATAGATTTGAATCGAGAAAGGTATAATCGTTTGATTATAATGGGAGGAAAGAGAAAATTAGGAGAGAGAATGTTTAGATCTAATGATAGAGAAGACGGTTATTCAAACTTAAAGGTTAAATTACTAAGATACCCTAATTACCTTATTTATTTAGTAAATCCAGAATTATCACAACCTTTGGATTAACAAAATAAATGATCCAGATTCTTTCTCATTTAGCATGGGAAAAACTATTATTATATGATCACTACTCTCTCTCTCTCTCTCTATATATATATATATATAGGGAGCGGATCCAGTGAGAAAACTCTTAACGTGAGAACATGAGAAAGATGCTTGATTGCATTCACGACATTGCTTGATTGCATTCAGGTCGTTGCTTGATTGCAATGTTGCTTGATTGTGCTTTAGTTGTTGCTTGATTATTTTGTTGCTTCATTGTGTTTTAGTTGTTGCTTGATTCAATATCAACCATTGATTATTTTAGATCTGATGGATATGATTCATTCTTTTTTCTAACAGGGGAATTTTTTTTTACATGATCCCTCCTCTATATATATATATATATATATATATATATAGTAATGATAGGGTGAGAATGAACCTTAGTATGAGAAATGAGAATAAATCTCGATCATTCATATCTTCAGATCAACACATCAGACTAAACTAAACAACGAGGCATTTTATCTTGAATATCCTGCATTGAAGGACAATATAGTAATTATATACAACGAATGATAATTTTAAAGTCAACATTTTAACTATGATTTTGTTCATTTTAAGGCAATATTCTGCATTAACATTACATTGCGAAATAAAATGCTTAATCTCTATACTTACGATATTTTATCTTCAATATTGTGCATTTTATCTTAGCAAACAAGAATTATATCTCTTACGAAAAAAAAATTAATCTCTCTAATATGGAAAGATTGCATGTATCAAAATATGGATATTCATATCTAATCTGATATAGAAATATTGTTATAAATAAGAAAGATTATCTGATTTTCAAAATTCAAATATATTTACCTTAATTTATTAGAATATTCCTACCATGTCTACTAAAACGAATCATCATCTTATTTGTGCATCAAAATAATACAAGTTCATATTAAAAGTTAACGTGTAAATTTTGAATTTTTTCTGAGTCATGTAGATCATTCATACATTGAAATAAACAACGAAATAATGCAATCTCACTATGTTATATAAATAAAATGTATGTTGATTTAATTATCGTAAAATAAGTTTATTATATATTTTTTATATCAAATATGCATTCTAATATTATTGCAGTGCATAAAATATTCTATTCTCACCTCATTTTATCTTAAAATCTGTTCATTTTATCTTAAAGTTGTTCATTATATCTCTAAAGAATATACATTTTCTGAAGGAATATAATGCATTTTATACATCATATTGTGCATTTTAAGTAAGATTTCATGCATTTTAGTTATATTTTCATGCATTTTACGAAAATCAATGTGCTGTTACGAGATTTAAGTATCGAAACATAATTTTTTTTTGTTAAGATTTTCATCCTCTAAATTTATGCAATAATGATTTTGTTTGAAAGATAATTAAATTATCTTTAATTTGATATATAATACATGAAAAATGAATTTAAATTGAGTGAGTTATGATCATTTAAAGTTTTTAGAATTTTAATTAGAGGATAGAGTAAAAATATTACACTTTATAAAATTATCCTTAAAATCGAATAATGCACAATATACTACAAAAAATGAACACGAAAATTTTTAAATCTGGAGCGTTGATATGCAAAGATAGAGGGCTGGGTTTTTTTTATCATTTCTCATACTAAAAACATTTCTCGTATGATCACCACTCTATACATATATATATTGTTTTCAGTCTCTTTTTCTTTCTCACACCTTAAAAATAGAGGGGGCTATCCATAAAAACATCTTAACAGTACACTATTTAAACCGAAAAATATTTGTGTTAGCCCCCCTCATTTTCACTTAGATCCGCAAGTAATGGTTCGGTTAGGTATATAGGACATTTTCCACCATACTTTATACCTTACTGAAATTTATGGTATGAGAAAAATTCATACTGTTGTCGTACCAAAATATTCATTGTACCTGAGTCGGTATACCAAATTTTTGGTATGATTTTGGTATATGATAATTTATTTATATCATTACTTCAGTATACCAAATTTTCGTAATAATTTTAGTATGACGTAACGTATATACCATTTATCTTATATCATTCTTTCAGTGTACTGTTAACATACTGAAAATCTTTGATGTACTTTAAATTTTTACGGTTTTTTATGCTGATATTTATTCAAGAAATATGTTGATATCAATAATTTGTTAGGCAAAGAAAAGATATATTTTTTTTAATCTATATGATTTTATTTTTAATTTATTGTTTTAGAATAAAAATAAAAATGAAAATATTATTATATTTTCGGTACGGTATGTGCTGGTATACCATAAATATTAGGATGCTCATTTCGTGACCGTACTGAATTTTTTTTGTGTGGTATGATACCTAACGAAAATTTATGGTGTACCAAAAATTTAATAATTTGGGTATCTTTTTGATACACTATATCCAGAATTTTGATAATTTTTCCATCCTTATAAATACACACCGACATTAATAATATGGGAAGGTCTTCAGTTAGACAGACCTAAACGATTTAGATGGGTTTTATCCATTAACCCAAGCGCAAATCCATACAATATACCCTAATTGGGATTAATAAACCCTATTTGGGATGGGTCAACCCATTTGCGTAGGATAAAACCCGCCTAAACCGTTTAGGCCTGTATAACGCAAGTTTTTGCCTAATAATATTATTTTGTTCAAAATTCTTAACCACTTAGTACATATATGATCCAATAGGAAGTAAGTGAGAATTAGAATCGATAACATCTATTTACTCAAATATTTTCGGAAAAGAAAACAGAACAACTTAAAAATATTAACAACTTAACAAAAAACATCATTATAAAACTAAACAAGAAAATATAAACATCTCATTACTATGTTTTTATTTTGTGTCTTATTCCCAACTAAATATTCATCATTTATATATGAACAACTTCAACATGGTTCCGCAGTACTGCAAACTGAAGGAATCATACCTTATGACAATAAATAAAGATACACGCCTATGATGACGTGTGCACAAACCATAACATAAACCAGTAAAATATTTTACAATCCACAACTTGAGCAAAAACTAAAACTTAATTTATTCATTATCACGTTCATTCATTGAAATCTTGTAGTAATCAAGAGCCCGATAATTGTCGAGTGGACTGGTTAAGAACTTCGTCATATATTCACTTAATATAATATCTTGATAAACTGTTGGATTTTCTTTTGTTATCAGCTCTTCAATAGGCCTGTAGACTTAATTTGGACCGATTATCAAGTGGTCCAGAGAAAAAACATGCCACAGAAACTCTAGGTCCATCACGATTTGCTATTGCTCTATGGATATTGCTTCTGTATATCCCATTCGACACCAACTAAGTTCAAACAAAACATTAGTTAGACAATTATATAATCTTATGAAGTTTTGAAAAGAAATGTTTATACCTGAAGAAGATCTCCAATATTTACGACTAAACCACCTGAAACTGGTTGAATATCAATCCATTGGCCTTCATGAAAAACTTGGAGGCTGCTAACATATTGGCTTTGCAGAAGAATTGTGAGGAACCCGGGATCGGAATGCTTCGATGTTCCGATAGCCAGATGAGGCTCGGGGCATGGTGGGTAGTAGTGGCAGACGAGACGGTGTCCCTTGGAGCATTCCATGTTTTCCAACCGTTTTGGTTCTACTCCCAAAGCCTCCGATAGTAACTCAAAAAGAATATTTCCCAAAATCTCAACATGTTTTGAGTATTCGACAGCTGAGTCTCTATGAATCATGCATACATGAAGCATATGAGAAAAATAAATCATCACCCAATGAAATACTCCCTCCGTCCCACCTCAATTGTCCCACTTTCCTTTTTCGTCAGTCCCACCTCAATTGTCTCATTACTTAAAAAGGCAACTTTTTCACACTCAACAATAAAATATTAATTTCACTCAACTTACTTTACACTCACACTCCTTGGTTATTGTTCCCAAAGTCACCGGGACGGAGGAGTATATAAATATGCCTTGTCTTTACAGTGAAAGTAAATGACTTCTTTATTTTATGAAATTATTAATAATAGTTTGTTATTACAAATAGATAGAGGCTAGAGATGTAAAAATAATGGAAAGTAGATGCCTGGCCAATCATATCTATTAATTCTAGAAAAAGCAATAAGAAAGAGATGAAGTATCATTACAATTGTTAAGAGTAATTCAGAGGATTACAATTAATTCATTATCCAACTAATATTCCACATGATTTGTGAGATTAACTTAGCAATGCTGCTCCACAATCAGTTTTTTATTTTCACTACAATTCTTTTCGTACTCCAAAAGCATATAAAATAGCCATTTGTTTGAAAAATAACTAAATTACTTTTAGTTTAATGTATTTTATATGAAAATATAATGTAAAATTAAAAAGTTATGAAATAATTCAATACATCTACGAGTTGTTAAGGTAAAGAGGGTGCTGAAAATAAAGAATAGAGTGAGAGTGGACCGATTATGTAGAGGTACCATAACTTTTTTTCGCTAATTCTTTAAAAATTAAATTTTTATATAGTATGCGATTAATTTTAGTGTATCAAAATTTTTATACATTATTTCATTATTAAGAAGTGATATTTTAAATGCGCAACATAGTGATTAATAACCAACTGATCATGAATTCAAGTTTAAGACAAAATAAATTAATAAATAAAAAGGCAAATGAAGTGCCTTCATTAGAAAATAAACAAACCTGCAAACATCAGGGAATTCCCGGGGATTTATAAAACTCGAGCCATGATTGAATGAGAGGGCCAGTGAATCCCTCCAGCTAGCTGTTGTTGCTGTGAAGAGATCGTAACTGCTTACATATCGCACACTTTTGGTGAGATCCCTTGTGTAATATCTCTTCTTCTCTTCAACGTCCTGCTCGTGGAAGCCGCGCGTGCCATCAATCATCCCCTCGAGCACGGATAGAGGAATCCCGTGATTCACCACTTGGAAAAACCCCCATGTTTCCGAAGCACTTCTTACATCCTCCACAATCTGCTTTCGAGCAGCTTCGCTCTTGATGTCGCTCAAATCAATCACGGGAACTTGAGCTTGGGAAATTTCATCTCTTGCCTCCTTGGCTAGCTCCTCCGACGGCCTTACGAAGATCTTGGGGAGTTTTTGCAGTCCTGAATCCGTCAGACCTTTCACACCGGCTTTTGTTTCGTCGAAATCTTTGAGCATTTGCAATCGTTGCTTGCCATCAGCTGCTGCCATTGTCGACGAGTTTCTGAGATTGAAATGAATTGGCATACTATCGTAGTAGATGGCGTGAATTGATGAGTTTCACCATGGTATATATACGTTTATGTCTTTACTCGATATGGGAATTTATTATTATTTTCTTTCAAACATTTCCTCTAACACTAATTTATTCCAAAGGCAGAAAAGAGATGGAGATTCATGAAATATTCAAGATGAATAGGAACTAATCTTACCTCAAATAGATGATGGAGTGACTCAAATTACTGCTTGGGTTTCAAAGTTCACGAACAATCTTAGTAATCAAGATGTAGAATTTTAAAAAGCTACGAGAGTCACAATATTTTTCTCTTCCAGCAAAATTAATTATTAAAGATATAACATCACATTATTTCTCCCTTCCAACCTGTCGGCGTTCCAGCAAAATAATTTAATGAAGATATTATTACATCACATCATTTCTTTCTTTCAACTTGTTGGGCGTCGGCGTCCCAGAAAAATATTTTAATGGGTGGTTCCTAAAATTCCAATAAACAATTAACATCTATTTAATACACCTTCCGTCTCGGCTGAATTATCCTAATGACTTTGGGCACAATAACCAATGAGTGTGAGTGTAAAGTAAATTGAGTGAAATTAATATTTTATTGTTGAATGTGAAAAAATTGTCTTTTTAAGTAATGGGACAATTAAAGTGGGACGGACGAAAAAAGAAATTGGGATAATTGAGGTGGGACGTAGGGAGTATACTACAAGAGAAATGAAATACTGTAATGCCGGCGGCCTCTTATCATTTTTCATGCAAATATAAAAGATTAACTCATCTTTCGAGAAGGAAGTGCACATCCATACTTCATCATTTTTGCTTAAAAAGACTACGAACACAATTCCCAAGTTTCAAATTCAAAAATAAAACTTTATATAATCTTAAAAGCAGAATCCCTATAATTAGGGGTGTAAATGAGCCGAGCTACTCGGATATCGACTCGAAAAAAGCTCGTTCGAAATTCGATCGTTTAATAAACGAACCGAGCTCGAGCCTTGAACCGAACTCGTTAACGTTAACGAACCGAGCTCGAGCTTGGATGTACTCGGTTCGCCAAGCTCGCGAACATGTTCGAGTTCGAGCTCGAACCGAGCTCGAACTCAAACATGTTCGCGAGCAGGCTCGTTTAACAGGCTCGTGAACAGGCTCGTTTAAGAGATCGCGAGTATGCTCGTTACTGAGCTTGTGAATAGGCTCGTTTATAAGCTCATTTTTATTAAATTATAATATTTATATTTTTTTTTATTTCTA
>JAPKLW010000320.1:587559-612489 GCA_026898455.1 Plectranthus barbatus
TAATAATAATAATAATAATAATAATAATAATAATAATAATAATAATATGATTAAACATACAATACCATATAAAAAACTTAATTTATATGAAAAATAAGATAAACATTAATTTAGGAATGAAAATTATTTATATGAGTTATAATTATTTCAAATATAGTTTTGTAGATATATGTATTTTAAAGTTTAACTTAATCAAATTAATTAATTTCATTTACAAATTGAAACAATCCATTCTATGACAAATTTATTTTATTTGTAAATCTAAGAAAAACTTAAATAAAAATATATTATAAATAATCTATATAATTTATAAGCAATGATTATTCGATATTATTGTTACTATATCTAAGTAATATTTTTAATATTCAGTTAATCATTTTTTCATTTAAAAAATATAAATCTTATTATAATTTATTATTTAATTGAATGTTTCATGTTTGTGATACATGAGACAAATTATATAAGTTATGATTATTCGATATACTTTCTACTATATGTTTATATGAACGTCACATTATGCCTAATTTTTTAACAATTAAAAATATATAAATAAAGGATAAATAACATAAACTCAAAAACATATATATATGTGTATATAAGTTATGATTATTTGATATACTATCTATTATATCCAAGTCACATTCTTGAATATGAAGTTAATCATTTTATTTTATTATAAAAACACAAATTTTGTTGCTTTGAGCGAATATTTCTTGTTTGTGATGTACATATACATATATATCAATATAAACCATTATAAATGAAGTATATAAGTTATGATTATTCGATATATTTTCCGCTATATCTAAGTCCTTTTTAAATATTAAGGTAATATTATATTTTTATGTTAAAAATAAAGTTTTTTATAATCTTATTGCTCTAATTGAATGTTTCATGTTTGTAATGTATACATATATATCTATGTCAACTATTATAAAGGAATTATATAAGCTATGATTATTTGATATACTATCTAACTATTATAAAGGAATTATATAAGCTATGATTATTTGATATACTATCTACTATATCTAAGTTTCATTTTTTAAATTTTAGTTACTCATTTTATTTATATTTTATAAATATAAATATTATTATGATTTAATGACTGTAAATCAAGTCAAATCTATTAATTATCTATAAAAGCAACTTAAGAACTTCAATAATATATAAACAATTTATATGCGCAATGATTATTCAATATTATTGTTACTATATCTAAGTCAAATTTTTAAATATTAAGTTAATATTTTGTTTTATTTTTTAAATATAAATTTTAGTGAATATTTGGTGTTTGTAATGTATATATATATATATATATATGTATATATCTATATTAATTATTATAAATAAACTATATTAGTTATAACTATTTTATATACTATCTACTTACTATATCTATTTAAATTATTATAAACTATGTATCTATATAAATATTAAGTTTTAATAATTTGGTCTTATAAAATGTTTAATTTATTTGATGAAGTTTGATTGTTATGTGTTTAGAGATAATTGGTGAAGTTACGAAAATTTTAACTTGTTTGGAGCAAATTTGTTGAGTTTATTGAAACTTTATTGTTGAATGATTTTATATTATTTGCACTTATTTAACATTTATGATGTAATATAATGTATGTATATTATAAGTTTTGTATTTTATTGGAAAAAAAAATTGGAGGTAAACGAGCTCGAACCGAGCTCAAACTCGAGCTCACGAGTTCGAACCGAGCTCGAATTCGAGCTCGCGAGCTTGATAAGTTATCTAGCGAGTCGATCTCGAGTCGATCTCGAATCAAACTCGAACCGAACTCGAACTCGAGCTCGAGCTCAAAAATTCAAATTTTAAACGAGCTCGAACCGAGCTCGAACTCCATATATTTCTCACTAACCGAGCTCGAGTAACTCACTACTCGGCTCGGCTCGGTTCGTTTACACCCCTACCTATAACGACTTTTTCCCGCTTAAAACATATTCCAAAAATAATCTCACATATAAATATGAAATGTTATGAATACGATTGATTAAATATGGTAATGAGATTATGGAGCATAGATTAATAAAAGATAAAATATTACTAAAATCATAGATTTTTTAAATATAGATAATTATAATATTGAAAGGAAACAAATATAAGCGTAAATAATTTGAGGATAATATTCAAAAGACAAAAACACGTATGACAATTACTAATGAGAATAATAAATAATATAAAATTTTAGATTTTTTAAATATAGAAAATTATATTATTTTCATCCTACCATTACATGGAAAAATATTGTTACTTTTTGGGTGGGAGAGGGAATAGACAATAAAACAGAACTATTATAAGTTTTACTTTAATGAGAATATAGAAATAATATTATTAGACTAGGAGAAGAATATAAGTGAATTCAAATAAATCAATTGACAAAAGTTGAATAATTTTATACTGAAATATAAGTGAGATCAAAATATTTAAAGCTCAAGTTCAATTTATTTACTTTATAATACTTGATTGCAATATATCATATACTCCCTCCGTCCCTTATAAGTAGTCCCTTTTCTTTTTGGCACGGAGATTAAGAGTTGTGAGTGTAGTGGAATTAATATTTTATTGGTGATTGTGAAAAAGTTTGTCATTTTAGGAAAGTGGGACTAATTTATGAGACAAACAAAAATGGGAAGTGTGACTACTTCAAGGGGACAGAGGGAGTAATATTTAAATTAGTATATTGTTGAAAATATATTTTATATTTTAACTCAATATCGAGTCAATGAGTCTTAAAGATATAACATTTATTCATGTGATGTAAATATTGAAATTATTAAGCACTTTCAAACTTAAAGATTTTACAGTTGATGTCACAATAAATTTAAATTGATTAGAAATTTGGGGGGCCTTTTTTTGCTAAAAGATTCATTGAACTAATTTATTCTATTTTAGACTATAATATGTATATTTTTTAGGGATTTTCTGTTAACCGAGCACCAAATCCGTTAAGCAGGACAAATCATGGATGCTGAATACAATAGACAATTCATCAAACCCTAATATGCTCCTATGATTTTAATACGTAAATATAGAGATTACCGTTAATCCGTAGAGTCTGATCCGATTTTTCGCGTTTGAATATCCAACTTTAATTCAACCATGCGATACGATTAAATCTGCGGAAACAGAAATTAGCAAACTAATTTCTTGATTTAATCGAAATAAAGAGAAAAACAGAAAGGGAAGAAGGATTGTTCTCCAGATCAGATCTTCAGATCTGTATCCCAATGTTGTTTAGATCTGCTACTGGTGAAGATTCCACAGATCTGTGATGTGTAGGCCGGAGTCCAAATCCCTTCTCCTCCCAAACACACTGGCGCCACCTCTCTCTCTCTCTGCCTAGGGTTTCAGCTGATTTGAATTGTGATAAGGTGGCTTGGGTTTCTGAGAGAGAGATGTATATTTATAGACCTAGGTTTTTAACCCTAATGGGCTAATGGGCTCCATTTAGCATATTTAATTGGGCCAGACCTGGGACCTAATGCAAATAATAATGTGGGCCTATGAATTAATTAATTCCCATGTCCACAACCCAGGACACAATTAATTAATTAATATTAATTTTTTTTACCGCAGAATTAATACTGACCTACCCCTTTATTACCACGTTGTGAGAACGGGCTGCATTTATCTGAGAATCTCCATATTTAAGGTTACCGGACATTCATTAAATAATCAGAGCTTCTGACAAGCTCTATCTACAATTAATTAATATCTTATTTTCCTGAGCAGTACCACTCAAACCTTATCACTCGTGCCTGAACTTAATCAGCCTGCAGGACTTTGGCACGATGAACATTATTGAGCTCTTCAAAGAATGTCCCCATCCTATAACTCGGATATGGTTACTTAACTCCAGTCTCAGGCTGTACTACACGAACTATTGCTACCCAAGATGCGGATATACGAGCACGTTACTTAGGCTCTCCACCATGACAAATCAAAGCAACAGTCAACCTGTGCATACCCCTGAACCTTCGTTAGGGTTTGGACTCAATCAAGAACGAGATCTTGTATTCGCTGATGTCAGACAGAAAAATACATCTCAATGTGGTCCAATCAATACGCCACCCTTGCGTACCAGCATATCAAGTAACCAAGATAGATTACTTATTCCGACTATGTTGCAGCCATCCGGACATACATATCCTCAACGCTTTATCGACTGTGATAATATTTATATCTCACTAGGTCAAGTGATCATACTGTCTTCTGCGATCTACAACACGCCGTATGATCGTCCCTATCGGTGAGACAATACGATACCAATATTACGTGTACGTAAGTTTGTTCAACAGATAGGAGAAAAGTCAATTGTATACTCATTGTAATAAATGCTTTCTGTATACAAAACCCAACAATATCCCACTTATACTCAAAGCATTACAATAGCTATTACAGAGTATACAGTGTATCTATCTATCCTAGCTATTACATCAACCACTGCCAGTGGTAAGCTTCCACCTAAGACCTAGTCCACGAATATGTCTTTCGTAAACCTTCTGCGGCAAGCTCTTTGTAAATGGATCATCTAGGATGTCCTTAGTGTCAATCTTCTTGATCAGCACATCGCCCCTCGATACGATCTCTCGTATGATATGGTACTTTCTCTCTATGTGTTTTCTTGCCTTATGAGTCCGTGGTTCCTTCGAGTTTGCCACTGCACCAGAGTTGTCACAATAGATTGTGATGCTCTTCGGCAAGCTCTGAATCACATCCAATTCTAAAAGGTAGTTCCGAAGCCAAACCTCTTCTTTCGAAGCTTCGTAGGCGGCGACATAATCCGCCTCCATGGTGGAGTCAGCAATGCATTTCTGCTTTGCGCTCTTCCAAGATACAGCCCCACCCCCCAAGGTAAACACATAACCTGAGGTCGATTTCTTCTCATCCTGGTCTCCTTGGAAACCTGAATCTGTGTAACCCACATGGCACAGATCTTCACTTTGATAAACCAGACAGTAATTCCTAGTTCTCTTCAAATACTTGAGGATGTGCTTTACCGAAGTCCAATGCGCCTGTCCAGGGTTAGACTGATATCTCGCTACCATACCAATGGCATAACATATATTTGGCCTGGTACACAACATCGCATACATGAGGCTACCCACCGCAGAGGCGTATGGTACAAGACTTATCTCATCTTTCTCCCGCTGTGTCTCAGGACACTGCCCTTTAGAAAGATGAACGCCATGTCTGAAAGGTAGCAAGCCTTTCTTGGCGAGTTGCATGCTGAATCGGGCTATCACAGTATCCACATAGGATGCCTGGGATAAGATTAACAGTATTCTCTTACGATCCCATAAGACCTTAATCCCAAGGATATACCCAGCTTCTCCCAAATCCTTCATTTGGAACTGTTCGGATAACCAACTCTTGATTTCCGACATCACTCCCTCGTTGATTCGAAATAGGAGTATACAATCCACATATAGTGCAAGGAAAACCACGCTTCCACTGACACAAAGTCGGTAGACACAACTTTTGTTCTTAAACTGTGAAAATCCATAGGATTTAATCACATCGTTGAAACGCAAGTTCCACGACCTCGAAGTTTGTTTAAGTCCGTACAAGGACTTCTAAGCTTCCAGACAAGATTTTCTTCACCCTTGCGTATGTAACCCTCGGGTTGCCGCATATAGATGTCCATACCTTCTTCAAGGTAACCGTTTAGAAAAGCAGTTTTCACATCCATCTGTCAAATCTCGAGGTCCATATGCGCAGGTATGGCAAGGAGTATCCGGATGGACTTGAGCATGGCTACGGGTGAAAAGGTTTCGTCATAGTCTATGTCCTCTTTCTGACTATAACCCTTTGCCACACCAGCCTGGCTTTAAAAGCCGTAATTTCTCCATCTGCCCCTTTCTTTCTCTTGTATACCCACTTGCACCCTATGGCCCTAAAGTCATCAGACAACTCAGCTTTCTGGTATACATCCATAGCAGTTATGGATTCAATCTCAGAATCTATGGCGACTTGCCATTTTCAACATCGTTGTCCTGCACTGCCTCTTCGTAAGTCAGCGGTCAGAGTCCTCATGTCCGTCTTCTGGGATCAAGTCCAAAGACTCACCGATGAACATATACCTTTCCGGCTGGAAAATAACTCTCCCACTGCGAAGAGGCATCGGTGTTGTGTCAACAGTAGGTGCAGTAACTTGTGGTTCTGCACCTTGCACTGAAGAACGTGCCTGTGGTGTTGAACCTCTTACAGGTGCACCCACATTCGCACGTTCCCCTTCCCTTGGATTCACATTCTCGTTTTCAATTTCTTGAAGAACGATATCACTCCTTGACTTGTGGTTTCTCACAAGCATTGGTGCTAACAACGATTCTCTGACTTGCAGGACAGTAAAAATAACCACCTTTTGTTTGCCTGGGATACCCTATAAACAACATTACTTTGGACCTGCTTTCTAACTTATCAGGTTCCTTTGTCAGCATGTGTGCCGGACGACCCCAAACTCCGAACTTGCACAAACTCGGTTTGCAACCAAGGAAGAGCTCAATAGGTGTCTTTGGAAATTGATTTAGAAGGCACCACATTCAATATGTAAGCTGTTGTTTCCAATGCGTATCCCCAAAACGAAATGGGTAAGCTTGCATAACTCATCATTGATCTTACCATCTCTAAAAGAGTTCTATTTCTTCTTTCAGCTACACCGTTTTGCTGGGGAGTACCCAAGGCAGTCCACTGGGATGTAATCCCATGATCTGACAAATACTGCAAGAACTCGTTACTGAGGTATTCGCCACCACGGTCAGATCACAGTGACTTGATAGTTTTCCCGACCTTCTTTTCTACCTCAGCCTTGAACTCTTTGAATTTCTCAAAGCATTCAGACTTGTAGCGAAGCAGGTTAACTTATCCATATCTTGAGTAGTCGTCAATGAAAGTGACGAAGTACTCATACCCTCCACGAGCCTGTGTGGATATGGGCCCACATAAGTTAGAATGGATCAATTCCAACACTTCCTCTGCTCAAGACTGACTAGCCTTGAAAGGCGTAGAAGACATCTTGCCCTCGATGCAGGATTCGCAGACTTGATAAGGTACAGGTCGGACTAAGTCCAATGTACCGTCATCTGCAAGTCGCTGAATCCGCTTCAAGCTAATGTGACCGAGTCTCAAGTGCTAGAGATATGTAAGATCCTTGTCAGAAGAAGTAAGTTTTCTCTTTCTAGGATTATCAATTTCAGATGAGTTACATGTAATTTTCAATGACATATTTGATAAAATCAGCATAAAGAGAATAAGTAAACATCCCATAATGGACAACATCGTTATTACCAATGATTGAAATCACAAATAACAAAATATCCATTGCGAAGTTGGAAAAACATTTGTCCTACCGAAAACACGGCCCACAAAAGAAAACTCTCAAAATGTACTTAATCCATCAAAAACATAAAGAAAAGAAAACTTCATGAGGCTCCATCAGAGGACGTTGCCATCCATGCAGCTTGGTATTTTCTTGCCATTATTCACCAGCGTTGTCGGCACGGTCCCCTGTAAAGTACAACAACATGATCAACAAGTCAGCGCTTACAACTCTAGGAAGAGCAACAACAGACTCTAATCATGCTTACAATCATACATGCAAATGGCATACCTTGTCTAGCTTTGTTGGCCTGACAATCTTTCCTCCAATGTCCTTTCTTACCACACCTGAAGCACCTGTCCCTGTCACTCGCCACTTTAGGCTTTTTCACAGCCCCACCATCCTTTACAGGTGCCTTCGCAACCCTCTTCTTGAACCCTCTTTTCCCTTCATACCTTTTGGAACAGCAGAAAGATTACCAGAAGTGGCTAAGGCAACCTTCTGAGGGTTCATAACTGATTCCGCTGCCATCAAGTCATTAAGCAACTCGTTAAGAGTATACTCTTTCTTGTTCATGACAACATTCAGTCTATAACTCTCAAAAGACTTGGGTAGAGAGTTCAACATGATATCGACCTTGGCCTCAGCGTCGATACCTCCACCGTGCATAGTCAGCTCATCCATGAGGTGAGTCATGGAAACTACGTTCTCTCTCACTAAGCTACCATCAGTCATTTTTCTACTCACGATATCCCTCATGAGATTAAATCTGACAGCTCTATCAGTTTCCCCATAGGTCGCCACCAGACTGGCCATAATGTCATAGGCGTCCCTATGGTGTTGATGCTGTTGCTGTAAGACTTTCGATATAGTGGTCATCATGTAGCACTTGACTACATTGTTCGATTTCTCCCACTTGTTATAATAGTCTACTTCCTCTTGAGAGGACTCAACAATGGGCACTAGGGGACAAAGTACTTGCAGAACGAACATGTGTTTTTCTGCTACCAGGATGTATTCAAGATTGCACTTCCATTCCAAGAAGTTTGGACCAGTTAAAGAATTTTGTGCTAGAATATTGATGAGATTAGACATAGACATATCTGAAAAAATAAAGAATCTTAAATAAGAACATACATGCAGAACTTCGAAAACAAATGCATTGAAAACCTTTTCATAAATCAAATACAAATGTTTTCCACTAATAGCCCAAGAGTTCCCACCACAAGCTACACTCGTAGACGTTTACGATGTCACCCTCAACCAGAACTGCGAGTTTTAAGCCCCAATTCTTTAATTTCATACCATGTTAGAAACCTGTAGACACTTGAAATTAATAATTAGTGATAAAACTTAGACCAAGCCATCTTTCAAGAACAGGGAAGCAGCAACTGCATTATATCCTCAGATGCTTCTAAGCGATTAACCACAACTCTAACTCCAGCCAAAAGAGACGGTTTAGCATGGCACGTAACCATACCGCACAACCTTTGAAGCTTTTGTTATCTAAAATTTAAATCAATCCTAGAATACTTATGAAAGAGATCTACACAAGCTACACTCGTAGACGTTTACGCAAAACCCTCCACTATTCACATGATTTAAATTGTTTGTCTAGAAATCCCAACAACTGCAACCCATGCACCTCCGAGAATTAGCAAGCTACACTCGTAGACGTTTACTAAGACGAGAGATGCACTTACAACCTAGGACTGCTTTGTGGAGGTCTTTTGATTTAAAAAAAAATCCGCTTAGTATTTTTATTTAAAAAGGTTTCTTAAATGCGCACACAGATAATTTCATTGTCATTATATTTTCCAAATTTTTGCATGTAATTAAACAAGCCCAAAAATTCCCAAAATATAATCCAACAAGAAATTAATCACATAAGCATGCTTGTAAAGCTGTAAATAATAAAAGCAGTAAATCATGCTTTCCCTATTATCTACACATGCTTATTGCGCAATTAATAAATCACATATCATACGAGGACAATCAAGACAAACAAAAATTCCTCGTGGCCCCACAAAATAAGGAAATAAATCCTATCTATTACAAATTTGAAAAATAAGTCTTTTTGAATAGCTCCAAATCTTTCTTCAAATCTTCAGGGCCTTGAAATTTTCAATCACCAAATCTTTTGGGATCTAGGGTTTTGTGATTTGAAAATTGGTCCCACAACTCAACTGCAAACCCTAGGGTTTACATCAAATTGGACCAACCGTCAAAACACGAACCACCACCATAGGGACAGCAGCTGCCGACGGCAGCCAGCACCGCCGCCCTGCCACCACCGCCGCCCACAGCCCGCACGCGCAGCGAGTCTCTGCGCCCGCTGCCGTAGCCCACCGCCGCCAACGCCTGCCTACGGCCGCACGCGCGTGCATTCCCAGCCTACCGCCGTGCGCGCCGCACGCTGCTGCCGATCCGCCGCGACCGCACGCGCACAGCTGATAAGCTCATTTTTCTACTCTCTTATCGCATTGTTTTTCTTTTCTTTTATGTATTTAAGTTTGTTTTCTTGAATAAACTGAGCATGAGTATATATTAGAGGGTGTTATGCTTGCCAGGGTAAGATTTCGCAGGTTTTAGGCCAAATCCAATGGAGAACCCGTACCGAAAGCAGCAGATGTTCAAAGAAACAGTCATTACTTCTTCCACCATTGGAATCTGAGCTAATGGAGCATGTCATTTGAAAGATCTTTGAATCAGCTTTCCAACGCAACTGGAATAGGATCAATCGGAGTTTGGATGCAAAAGTAATGGCCAAAACCGTGAGACTGCGCAGAAGGGTCGGAAGTGGAGGAAACGTCTCTGTTTCGAACGAAATGAAGTCATCTCGGCCGTTCCGAATTCTCCATCTCGGCCGTGGCAAGGGCCATCTCGGCCGAGACAGACTGTTTTGGCGAGATATTGTGGGATTTTCAAATATTTTGGGCGAGAATTGCTTGGGGAACAAGATATACATTAATTTGGAAGCAATAAATCATACCTTTAGAAGATATGCATCCAAGGCCTCAACCCTATTACTATATAAACTCTTCAATAGCTCAGAATTATAAACCCCCTTTAGTTTTGAAAAACCTTCTTTTAGTTTTTATCTTCTTCCCCCTTTACAGTTTTTACATCTTTATTTTCTGTTTTCTTTAGATTTCCTCTTTACTTTTTGTTGAACCTTTACTTTTTAATGCAATCTTTATTTTTTCCCTGCAATGTTTATCTTTAATATGTTAGGCTAGAACCCTAAACAGGTTCTAGGGTTTCTCCATCTGTGATGCTTGTTTAGATTTATTTATTCAAACCCTTTTATTGGTTTAAACTCTTTGATTTTATTTCAAATCTATTTTCAATTGAAGGATCGAGAGATGAAAATTGGAATAGGTTTTAGTTATTGATTGAAGGACCGAAAGGTGAAAATCGATAATAGGAAGTAAGAGTTTAATACTTTTGATTATCTGTCCGACCAAGAAGATTTCAATTGTAGGAAAATCTAGATCTTTATGAAATTGATTAATTGGTGTATTTTGAGACCGAGAGGAGATAGATCACTAATTAGTAATTTAGGTTTTAATTGCCCGACCAAGGAATTAACTCCAAAATAAAAGGTTTTCCACCAAAATTGTGTTTCATGGGTTTGAATATTTAATTCTTGCAAGTTGATCAGATTGGTAGATTTCCCTGGAATCTGTGTTTTTTATTATTTGAATTTCTCTTTAATTATTTGTTTTGAAAAACCCAAAAACCTCAAATTTGATTTACCCAAACAAGAGTTTTAAAAACTATATTCAGTATATGATTCCCCTTCGTTGTACTATCCTTGTGTGATCGACCAACCCTTGGGTTGTTTATAATTTTATTTGCCCTTTGCTATAATTTGTATGCAGATTTAGCATCGATCAAATTGGCACCGTTGCCGGGGATAGTCAGACGGCGAGTAGTTACTGGAAAGTTGAAGAACTTCTGGATTGGGTTGTATTTTCTTAATTTTTATTTTTAATTTTCAAGTCACTTCTGTTTTTTTTCGTGTGCGTGTGTGTTTGAGTCGTGTCTGTCTCGGCCGAGGTGAGTCCCACCACGGTCGAGATGAAAATCTCAATCCTGGCCAAGGTGAGTCCCACCACGGTCGAGGCGCTTTTCTCCATCTCGGCCGAGATACACACCATCCCGGCCGAGACGGCCTGATTTCTTCTTCGTTATCTGTGCAGTTGTAAAAATACGAGGAATGAGGAGAAGATGGTGAATGATGTCGATCTGACTCTTGAAGAGCAACGAATACTGGTCACTGAAGCCTATCTACTGAGGAAAGAATTGAGAGAAATACAAGTGAGGCAAGTTGCATTTCAAGAAGTTAATCTGGCTCAGCCCAAGCAGTCAATCATTGATGAAGTCTTGTCCAGAGTCCAACCATCATCAGCATGGATCAATGAGAGGAACAAAGTCATAAAGGCTAATGAGTCAATCATTGACGACATCTTGTCCAGAGTGAAGCCAGACACTGAAGCATGCATAGTCAAGGAGGACATTGAAGTGAAAGTGGCTGAAAACCAAGAAGAACAAGTTGAGGCTGAGCTGTCTAATTCAATTGATGTGGTCACTCCAGTACACAAAGGAGAGGGCGATCAAGCGAAAGACAAAGGAGTGGACCAAAGGGAATTTCTGAAGGATTTGGAGGCCATTGCAAAAAGAAACAAACTGAAGCCTCCTGATTCATACTATCTTGATTGCAAGACCGCCTACTCGGCTCCATCAAACATTCAGTTGATGCGGTTGTTGCAATACATATTCCAACCTCCTTGATGAGATTCACCGGTAAAGTCGAGCCACGACGGTAAATAAGGCACTGAATGGGAGGTAACCCATTGTGTTTTCAAATTTTTCCCTTTTCCATTTTATTATCATCGATTTATTTTTATTTTTATTACTGCTACTTCACTTTTGTTTTCCTTTTGAAAAAAAAAATCGAAGACAATCCCGGCCGAGGCAGAGCTTGCCACGGCCGAGACAGAAGTCCGAGACGTGGTACACTTCGACCTAGACAAGGGTCAACAAGAAGGCTCCATCCCGGTACGCCACAGCCGAGATGGAGTGCCAGCAGACACAAATCCACGCCGGTCAGGAGTCTGAAGATGAAGGATAAAAAGTTGGTGTCTGAGGCCAACAATTGAGGTACATTTTCAAATCCTGAATCTGATTTCCAAACTTATTCTCTCTGATTTTCGAATAAGTTTGGGGGGATGAAGAGTTAAGGGTTTCGAAACTCTTTTCTATCTTTTATTTGCTTTGTTTAAATTTCTGAATGAATAAATTTTCGAATAAAACGCGAGACTGTGGGAATTTGAGCATGATTGAACCCTAGGACAAGAATGCAAGATTTGAATTGATTGACTTTAGTTTGCGTTGATTGTGATAGTGGTTGAGTATGCCTATGAATGTGAATACCGCATGATTACTTGTTTTGATACTTGCGTTGGCATGAGATAGATGATGATTTGATGTTTACTGTGGAAGAAAAATTGTCATAAGTGTGAGTTTTTGAGCCTGAAATTCGATTGTGAGTGTGTCTGCAATTTTGAGTTTCTCTAGAACTTGCTCTGTTTCTCTTTCAAGACTGCTAGTGTGCACAGGTTTAGGAAGTGATTTTAGGCTATCTTTGTTTAGCCTATTTTCCCATACACTGTCCTAATTAAATGTTATCCCTAGTTAGCCCTTTTGAGCCTATGATATTTTCTTTCTTTGTCTATGAGTTAGAAATAAATAGGGGAATCAACTCTTGTCCATGAGAGTGGGTTGGGATTTGTTTGAGAAAGGATAGGATATTATTAGAAGGGTAAAAGCAAAAGAAAAGGTTGGGCTCTAGAAAAAGAAGAAAAAAAATGTGTTGTTGTGTTTGTTAATCCTTATAAGCTCAAATGTATAATCAAAAAAAAATTTGTTTACAGTATAAAAGGATGTGTGAAAAGAAAAAAAAAAGGAAGAAGAAAGAAATAAAAGAGCCATGGTTTGTATTGAAGAGATCTAAGGAGTTGGGTTGATATGAATAGATAGTGAGTTGAGATTGATGAAGTGGACGCACTGAATTTGATTTTGAGTCACTTGGCCAAATATTTCCCTACCCTTCACAAAAGCCTACATTACAACCTTGAATAAAGTCCTTTCTGATCTTAGACTTTGTGCACATATTTGCAGTGGAGATTGAGATTATTTGCAAGCCTATGGTAGAACTTGATTTGCATGACTTTTGTGTGACCTCATAATTATCCTAAACACTAGAGTGAATGAGCGAAACACTTCCCATGTGAGTCTTCCATAGTTTACAGATTTTCTGATTCTTTCAAAAATGCTGATGTCTAGTAGATTTACGAGTTTGAATGTGATGAATCTTGTGAGGCATTACACTACTCTTCTGCTTGAACTTTTGATTCTTTCTTTTGTTGATTGAGGACAATCAAGTGTTTAAGTTTGGGGGGTTTAATAAGCTCGTTTTTCTACTCTCTTATCGCATTGTTTTTCTTTTCTTTTATACATTTTAGTTTGTTTTCTTGAATAAACTGAGCATGAGTATATATTAGAGGGTGTTATGCTTGCCATGGTAAGATTTCGCAGGTTTTAGGCCAAATCCAATGGAGAACCCGTACCGAAAGCAGCAAATGTTCAAAGAAACAGTCACTACTTCTTCCACCGTTGGAATCTGAGCTAATGAAGCATTTCATTTGAAAGATCTTTGAATCAACTTTCCAACGCAACTGGAATCGGAACAATCGGAGTTTGGATGCAAAAGTTATGGCCAAAACCGTGAGACTGTGCAGAAGGGTCGGAAGTGGCGGAAACGTCTCTGTTCGACCGAAATGAAGCCATCTCGGCCGGGCTGAATTCTCCATCTCGGCCTTGGCAAGGGCCATCTCGGCCGAGACAGACTGTTTTGGCGAGATTTTGCGGGATTTTCACATATTTTGGGCGAGAATTTCTTGGGGAACAAGATATACATCAATTTGAAAGCAATAAATCATACCTTTTGAAGATATGCATCCAAGGCCTCAACCCTACTACTATATAAACTCTTCAATAGCTCAGAATTATAAACCCCCTTTAGTTTTGAAAAACCTTCTTTTAGTTTTTATCATCTTCCCCCTTTACAGTTTTTACATCTTTATTTTCTGTTTTCTTTAGAATTCCTCTTTACTTTTTATTGAACCTTTACTTTTTAATGCAATCTTTATTTTTTCCCTGCAATGTTTATCTTTAATATGTTAGGCTAGAACCCTAAACAGGTTCTAAGGTTTCTCCATCTGTGATGCTTGTTTAGAATTATTTATTCAAACCCTTTGATTTTATTTCAAATCTATTTTCAATTGAAGGATCGAGAGATGAAAATTGGAATAGGTTTTAGTTATTGATTGAAGGACCGAAAGGTGAAAATCGATAATAGGAAGTAAGAGTTTAATACTTTTGATTATCTGTCCGACCAAGAAGATTTCAATTGTAGGAAAATCTAGATCTTTATGAATTTGATTAATTGGTGTATTTTGAGACCGAGAGGAGATAGATCACTAATTAGTAATTTAGGTTTCAATTGCCCGACCAAGGAATTAACTCCAAAATAAAAGGTTTTCCACCAAAATTGTGTTTCATGGGTTTGAATATTTAATTCTTGCAAGTTGATCAGATTGGTAGATTTCCCTGGAATCTGTGTTTTTTATTATTTGAATTTCTCTTTAATTATTTATTTTGAAAAACCCAAAAACCTCAAATTTGATTTACCCAAACAAGAGTTTTAAAAAGTATATTCAGTATATGATTCCCCTTCGTTGTACTATCCTTGTGGGATCGACCAACCCTTGGGTTGTTTATAATTTTATTTGCCCTTTGCTATAATCTGTATGCAGATTTAGCATCGTTCAGCAGCCGCCTGCCGCCGTCGTGAGTGTCGCCCTCGTCCCGCCAATCTTCGTCTTGTTCTTTGTCCCGTCCAGTTTATAGATTTGAATTAAAATTACATAGACTAAACTATTACGATTTTCCTATCAAATCTAATCACGGATTTTCTTGTGATTTTACAAAATAAATTTAATCCAAACACGTATAAACCACCACGGATTAAATCAGACGGGTTGCCATGAGGAACAAAAACCATCCACGAAAAATAAAATTCATACATGCATAATGAATAAATCTCATTCAACAGAGCCATGAATCAGGAACCTCGCTCTGATACCAATTGTAGGGATTTTCCGTAAACCGAATCACCAGAATCCGTTAAGCAGGACCAATCATCGATGTTCAATACAATAGACAATTCATCAAACCCTAGCATGCTCCTATGAATTTAATGCGTGGATATAGAGATTACCGTTAATCCGTAGAGTCTGATCCGATCTTTCGCGTTTGAATATCCAACTTTAATTCAACCACGCGATATGATTAAATCTGCCGAAATAAAAATTAGCAAACTAATTTCTTGATTTAATCGAAATAAAGAGAAAAATATAAAGGGAAGAAGGCTTGTTCTCCAGATCAGATCTTCAGATCTGTATCCCAATGCTGTTCAGATCTGCTACTGGTAAGGATTCCACAGATCTGTGATGTGTAGGCCGGAGTCAAAATCCCTTCTCCTCCCAAACACTCTGGCGCCGTCTCTCTCTCTCTGCCTAGGATTTCAACTGATTTGAATTTTGATCAGGTGGCTAGGGTTTCTGAGAGAGAGAGATGTCTATTTATAGACCTAGGGTTTTAACCCTAATGGGCTACTGGGCTCCATTCAGTATATTTAATTGGGCCAGACCTGGGAACTAATGCAAATAATAATGTGGGCCTATGAATTAATTGATTCCCATGTCTACAACCCAGGACACAATTAATTAATAAATATTAATTCTTTTTTACCACAGAATTAATACTGACCTACCCCTTTATTACCACATAGTGAGAACTGGCTGCATTTATCTGAGAATCCCCATATTTAAGGTTGCCGGACATTCATTAAATAATCAAAGCTTCTGTCAAGCTCTATCTACAATTAATTAATATCTTATTTTCCTGAGCAGTACCACTCAAACCTTATCACTCGTGCCTAAACTTAATCAGTCTGGAGGACTTTGGCACGATGAACATTATTGAGCTCCTCAGAGAATGTCCCCATCTTATTAGTTACCTAACTCCAGTCTCAGGCTGTACTACACGAACTGCTGCTACCCAAGATATGGATATACGAGCCCGTTACTTAGGCTCTCCACCATGACAAATCAAAGCAACAGTCAACCCGTGCATACCTCTGAACCTTTGTTAAAGTTTCGACTCAATCAAGAACGAGATCTTGTATTCGCTGATGTCAGAGAGACAAATAGATCTCAATGTGGTCCAATCAATACACCACCCTTGCGTACCAGCATATCAAGTAACCAAGACAGATTACTTCTTTCGACTATGCTGCAGCCATCCGGACAGACGTATCCTCAACGCTGTCTTGGCTGTGATAATATTTATGTCTCACTAGGTCAAGTGATCATACTGTCTTCTACGATCTACAACATGCCGTATGATCGTCCCTATCGGTAAGACAAGAGGATACCAATGTTACGTGCATGTAAGTTTGTTCAATAGATAGGAGAAAAGTCAATTGTATACTCATTGTAATAAATGCTTTCTGTATACAAAACCCAACAATAGCCCACTTATACTCAAAGTATTAAAATAGCTATTACAGAGTATACAGTGCGTCTATCTAGCCTAGCTATTACATCAACCACTGCCAGTGGTAGGCATCCACTTCAGACCTAGTCCACGAATATGTATTTCGTAAATCTTCTGCAGAAAGCTCTTCGTAAATGGATCAGCTAGGTTGTCCTTAGTGTCAATCTTCTTGATCAGCACATTGCTCCTCGATACGATCTCTTGTATGATATGGTACTTTCTCTCTATGTGTTTGCTTGCATTGTGAGTCCGTGGTTTCTTCGAGTTTGCCACTGCACCAGAGTCCTCTCTATAACACGCCGTATGATTGTCCCTATCGGTGAGATAGGAGGATACCAATGTTACGTGCATGTAAGTTTGTTCAACCAATAGGAGATAAGTCAATTGTATACTCATTGTAATAAATGCTTTCTGTATATAAAACCCAACATATTTTACATAAAAATCTATATTAAATAGAATTGATATATTTTTAATGTAAATTTATTTGATCATTTATATACGATGCGCATCGCGCAGGTGAAAAACTAGTTATTACAGAAGTATATTCTCTCACATATCTCTTCTTTTTTCAAGATTATTACAAAACATAAACATAGGACTTGCTGGTTTCTTCACAACTAGAGTACAGAGCCGACTGAAAATAACTCCTCACACCTTGCAACAAATGGTTCATCACCTTCAACAAGGAACCACTCGCCTTATGCTAAAACCAGTGACTCTATACAACAATTGACTGTGATTGTCTGAATTATTATTGGCGGCGGCGGCCAAGGATGGCGTGTTACGGGCGGAGGGATTGTCATCGTGGATAATGCAGTCGACGCGCACTAACAATTGGTCCACATGTGGCATGAGCAAGTAGTTGAAGTTCATAAGATTTGCGAGTCCGGCAAATAGTCTAAGCGGTCTATAGGATTTAGCCGAATTCAACCTCCTCTACACGAATCGAGCCTATTTTCAATGCAACAAGATTCCTTCACCAAGAATCTATCAACCGATGAGAAAAAAGGGATTAGTTGGAGTTTTTTTGGCGTGATATACAGAGACAATGCTCTCTCTCTGATCAAAGATGTATGATATCGGATTAGGGGGAGAGATTGGAGGAGGTAAAATGACAATGTGAAAGGGGTTTGGTAAGATATTTACTTTTTCTGTTTCTTTTTTTCTCATAAAATGTTTACTTCTTCCCATTTGATTTGATTTATTTATAAATACATTTGAGATTAATTATTATATGCTATTTGCTCCAGCCCACACACCATCGATGTCTGCTCTAGCTAACCCGTTGCATTGAAAATTTGAAACAAACCCGCTCCTCAATCGTTGTATGAGTTTTGATCACATCAGCTATGTTAAACCAAATTACGTCTCCTACATAAAGGTCATGTTGAGGATTTTGCACGTGGATAAGAGCTCAGCTAAGCCACATACAACAAGAAATGAAGAGCTTCTAGAAACAGGATCACATGCATGCAACGTAGTAACATTTCAATAAGAAGTTATTTTGAGTTAGTTAGGTTTTCTGTTCTAAGCAGATATGATCTAAGGTCTTCCAGTCCTTGTATATATACTCGAATACAATGAAAGAAACTGCTTGAGTGTTTTTCCACCTTAAACATCATGTAACTATACAGTTTTCTCCTTCTCCAAGTCATCGTACTTTAAATTTTCACATGGTATCATTCGTTGTTATAATCTCTTAAAAATTCTTTGTTCCTATCTTTCGATTGTATCATAATGATTGTTTATGAAGAAAAAGCTGTATATGAAGAAAAATTATTTCTTCATGATTTTGACTATCTGGGTATGTCACTTGTTTCTTTTCCATTAACCGATGCCAATTATCAAGTGTGGCGGGTTGCGGCTGTTACCGCCTTGATTTCAAAAGATAAACTAGGAATGGTGGATGGTTCATGAGTTCATCTGTCGTCAACATCTAAATATTTCCGGTGCTGGCGAAAAGTTGACAGCATGATGCTGTCATGGCTGAAGTATTCCATCTCCAAAGAGTTTATTCAACAGTTCACATATGTCAGCTCGGCATCCGTTTTGTGGCAACAACTTGAAGAGAGATGCACCGTCACAAATATATCACACTTATCTCAAATCAAACGTGTCATAGAAACTATGAGCCAAGACAACTGTGGTGTTACTGATTTTTATGGAAAGCTCAGAGATTTTACCGATCAATTGGAAGCGTTACGACTTAGGTTAGATTGCGAAAGCACCGCACAAAAATATTCTGAAACTTCTGTTGATTTCATACTACTGTTCGAGTTGCTTTGAAAGATGCTATGGATTTTTTTATTCAATTCGGATGGAAGACCGAGCAATGGAATTCTTACCAGGGATGAATAATTCCTTCTCTATTGAGAAGAATCAACTGTTATTAATGGAACCACTACCTTCCATCACAAAAGTATATTCCATGATGCTTAAGGCGGAGAAAAACAAACACGTTTCTGATAGTTACCATATGGGTGTTGATAATGTGGCTATGCATGCTAAGCCACAATGGTCCTGTGATTCACATCGACCTTGCCAGTTTAAGCGGTGAGACACATCCTTTCTGACTTGCTCCCACTTCAAGCACACCAGACGCATGGTTAATAGGTGTTTCAAGCTCGTTGGCTACCCTGATTGGCTTGATCACACCAAGAAGAAAGGTTCTAATGTAGCAACTATGGTTTCTGATAGCCCACTGGAATGGAATGAAGGCCTACATACCAATGTTGCTTCTTCTTTCTCTACTGAAGTTGTGAATGTTGCACTACTTCTAGATTTCACAGGTAGTTCACTCTCTACTTATTTTAGTTATATGCTTGATGAATATATTAATGTTAGGTCATGGATTTTGGACATCAGAGCTACTAGTTATATGTGTACTAGGCTGGAACTCTTAATTACACCTAAAACCACAACCACAACCACAACCGTATGTCTTCTAGATGGAAGCATACAACAAGTCTCTCACACCAGTAACTCAACTCTATTTTCTTCCCTAACCCTATTTTCATTCTTTTATATTCCATCATTTAAGTTCAATCTTCTATCTGTCTATAATGCATCACGGGACTGACATTTGTATTTTAAAATTTTTAATTCATATTGCTTATTGAAGAACCTTAAAACTAACTCTATAATGGTTTTTGGGCATATGGTCAAGAACATCTATATTATCAATGTCAAGTCATTCACACCCTCAGCCACACATGCTTCTTAAGATTGATGTGCATCACATTGTTTTTCCCATTCTGCTTATATATCTTGTAACCTCTCATTAGATGTAGCCTTATGTCATTCCAGGCTTGACCATCCTTTAAATAAAGTGCTTGCACATCTTAACTCATGTATTCTTCTCTCTAATAATTCTAAAGCATAGCCGTGTGATATATGTGTCATATCTAAACAGCATCGTGAGCCATTCCCTCATAGTTCCGTTAGGAGCAATGCATGCTTTAAGCTACTTCACATTGACCTATGGGGTCCCTACCGTACCATATCTCGGTCAGGTTCCTGTTTCTTCCATATCATACTAGATGATTTCAGCTGATGCATGATAAGCTCGTTTTTCTACTCTCTTATCACATTGTTTCTCTTTTCTTTTATGCATTTTAGTTTGTTTTCTTTAATAAATTGAGCATGAGTATATATTAGAGGGTGTTATGCTTGTTACGGTAAGATTTCGCAGGTTTTAGGCCAAATCCAATGGAAACCCGTACCGAAAGCAGGAGATGTTCAAAGAAACAGTCACGACTTCTTCAACATATATAATCTGAGCAAATGGAGCATGGCATTTGAAATATCTTTGAATTAGCTTTCCAACGCAACTGGAATCGGGTCAATCGGAGTTTGAGAGTGAAAGTTATGGCCAAAACCGTAAGACTGCGCAGAAGGGTCAAAAGTGGCGAAATTGGTCTCTGTTTCGACCGAGTTGAAGGCCATCTTGACCGGGGCAAATTCATCTCGGCCGGGGCAATGTTCATCTCGACCGTGGCGAATTATTTTGGCGAAATTCTGGGAGTTTTTCACATATTTTGGGCGAGAATTGCTTAGGATTCAAGTTACACATCAATTTGGAAGCAATGAAGACCCAAAAAGGGAAGTTTCAACCAAGAAAATCATTCCTTTTGAAGCCATCAATTCAAGAAGGAAATTCCTACCATCCAAGGCCTCAACCCTACTATTATATAAAATCTTGAATAGCTCAGAATTATGGTCCCTTTTTCAGTTCTTTTTTTTAGGTGTTAATTTTTACTTTAATTTTCTGTTTTCACTTTAAGTTTTTGAGAATTCCTCTTTAGTTTTTGTTAAAACTTTATTGTTTTTAATGCAATCTTTAATTTTCCCTGCAATGTTTATTTTCAATATGTTAGGCTAGAACCCTAAACAGGTTCTAGGGTTTCTCCATCTGTGATGAATGTTTTAATTCAATAATTCAAACCCTTTGAATTGGTTTAAATCCTATGTTTTGTTTTAAGTCTATTCTCATCGAAGGATCAAGAGATGAAGATTGAGGTAGGTTACAGTTATTAATTGAAGGACCGAGAGGTGAAGGTTAGTAATAGGAAGTTAGGATTTAATACTTTTGATTTTCTGTCCAACCAAGAAGAATTCAATCGTAGGAAAAATCTAATTTTTATTGAAATTAATTAACTTTGTGTGTTTGAGACCGAGAGGAGATAACCACTAGTTAATAATTTAGGATTTAATTGCCCGACCAAGGAATTAATTCCACATTAACAGATTTTCCACCAAAATTATCTTTTTTGAGTTTGAATATTTGTTTCTTACATGTTGATCAGATTGGTAGATTTCCCTAGAATCTGTGCTTTTTAATATTTGAATTTTCTCCCTTTAATTACTTGTTTTGAAAAACCGAAAACCCTTAAATTTGATTTGCGCAAACAAAGGTTTTGAAAACAATATTCAGTACATGATTCTCCCTCGTTGCACTATCTCTGTGGGTTCGACATACCTTCGGGTTATCTATAAATTTATTTGCCCTGTGCTATAATCTGTGTGCTGATTTTGCATCGATCAAATTGGCGCCGTTGCCGGGGATAGTCAGACGGCGAGTTATTATTGGATTATTTGAAGAACTTCTGGATTGGGTTGTATTTTCTTAATTTTTATTAATTTTTGAGTTTATTGTTGTTTTTCTTTGTTTTTGGAGTCTGTTTTGTTTCTTCTTAGCATGCGTGTGTGTTGGTGTTTGTGTCTGTTTCGGCCGAGGTGAGTTCCACCACGGTCGAGATGAATTTTCCATCCTGGTCGAGACAGCATCTGCCACGGCCGGGACAGCCTAATTTTTCTTCATTTTTTGTGCAGTTGCATGAACACGCGGAACAAAGGGAAAACACTCGAGCCCTTCATACCAGAGATTGAAGCAGCCTGCAGAAACAACAAAAAGAAAGGAAAGAAGCTGAACTTTGAGATGGAAGAAAATCAAGAAGCCCCACTTCAAAACATGACACCGGAAGAGCAGAGGCAGTTTGTTGATGAGGTGCAGCAAATAAGGGCGCAACTTCTTGCAGCCCACGCCACCCAGGTGGAGCAAGCCACAAGATTGGCGGAACTAAATAACAGACAGGTGGTGGTGCCACAAAGGTCCATCTTGGACCGATTCTTACCACAACAGGAAATGGCTAGATTCAGGGTTGGCATCAACGCCAACAACTTTGAGCTGCGTGCAAGACTGATACAGATGGTGCAGTAGAATCAGTTTGGGGGAGAGGTGTTGAAGATCCATATGCCCACCTCAACCTGTTCATCGAGGTGTGCGATACTGTGAAGCAGAATGGAGTCCCCCAGGACGTCATCAGGTTGAGGTTATTCACATTCTCCCTCAGAGACGAGGCAAGGTCTTGGTATGCTCGGCTTGACAAAAGCCATATCGGGACATGGGAGGAGCTTCGAGCAGAATTCCTCACCAACTACTACCCACCGAGCCTACTGTTGAAGAGGAAAGCGACCATCACCACATTCAAACAGCTCTATGATGAGTCCCTACATGAAGCCTGGAAGAGGTACAAGGAACTCCTGCGACTCTGCCCTGGACATGGAATTGATCTCGAGATGCAGGTTTGCCATTTCTAAGAGGGTCTGAATCCTCACATGAAGGAGATGGTGGATGCATCAGCTGACAAGATCTTGATGAAGAATAGTGGAGCAGAGAGCATGAGGCTGCTAGCAGACATGGCAATGAACATCCATCAATGGCCAACTGAGAGACAAATTCCAGTAAAAGTTGTGGAAGCCAAACCAAAGATCGATGTGGTTGCGGAGATGAAAAATCTCCGAGAGGAAATTGAGAAGCTGGGACCTGCTAAGGTTGCTGCTGTCACTACTGAGCCAAGCATGGCGATTGTTCTGGTGGAGGCTGACTACATCAATCGGGGAGCAAACAGTTCATCTGGAGCTGCGAATTCGGAGGTAAATTACATAGGCGGTGGTTATCACAATAACTACCGAGGTAATCAGGGGTATCACTATAACCATGGGCGATCTCACCCTGGTTTTTCTTATGCTAACCCCACTGCTGCAGAACACCCTCCCCCTGGTTTTGATGTAGGTACAGGAGGCGAGATTGTTGAGAGAAAAAAGTCTGTGCTGGAGGAGACACTGGAAAAATTCATCAAGAGCTCAGACAATAGGTTTGGGAAGGTCGAGAACGAAGTCAAAGGGATGGCTAATCACATGCAATTGATGACAAAGAACTTGCAGATGATTGACACCCAACTGAGTCAGATAGCCACCACCTTGGGTACTCAGCACAAGCCGGGGCAACTTCCGAGCACAACAGAGACAATTCCAGCAAAGGCAAAGTCAGTAAATGCCATCTCTCTTTGATCTGGAAGGAGATATGAAGGCCCAAGAAACCCGGAAGGAGGATTGAGTGAAAAAGAGGAGGAAAATCCCATGGAAGACCTCTTTGTTTCGACCGAGATGGAGTCCATCCCGGTCAAGGCAGAGAGAAGCAGGGCGGTCGAGGCAGAGGTCAGACAAGCCGAGACAGAGCAGGCCAGCCCGGCCGAGACAAGCTAGACACGGCTGGGGCAGAAGCAAAGCAGGACGACTGAGACAGATGGATAGCGGTCGAAACAGAAGCCCAGACTAGGTGAGAAAGAGAAAGAGAATGAAGAAAGAAGAGTTGATGCAGTTGCTCCAATGCCTTTCCTGTAGGGTTTTTCCGTGAACCGAATCACCAAAACCAAACTGAACGGGATCGATTTATGGTTATTGCACATAATTAAAATTCTCAAAACCCTAGCATGCTCCTATGAATTTAATACAAAGATTTGTGGATTTAGGGTTTACCGTAACTCCGTCGAGTCTGAACCGATCTTTCGCATTTGAATTCCAAATCTCAATTCAACCACGCGATTCGAATTAATCTGCGGAAGTAGAAATTAGAGATCTAATTTCTAGATTAAAATCGAAAAAGAAAGAGAGAAGAGTAGAGAAATTTGTTCTCTAGATCAGATCTTCAGGGCTGTGTCCCAATGCTGTTCAGATCTACTACTGGTGAGGACTCCGTAGATCTGTATTCTGAGTGGGACCAGAATCAAAATTCTCCTCCTTTCTCTAGGTTTAGTGTGTTTCAACTGTGTTATGACTTATGAGAGAGAGCTGTCTATTTATAGACCTAGGGTTGGAAACCCTAATGGGCCATTTTGGGCTCAATTCAACATATTTAATTGGACCAGTCCTGGGACCTAATGCAAATAATAAAGTGGGCCTATAAATTAATTAATTCCCATGTCCACAACCCAGGACACAATTAATTAATTAATATTAATTCTTTTTCACCACAGAATTATTACTGACATACCCCTTTATTTCCACGTTATGAGAACGGGCTGCATTAATTGAGAATCCCCATATTTAA
>JAPKLW010000320.1:612788-623220 GCA_026898455.1 Plectranthus barbatus
TTACCCAAGATGCGGATATACGAGCACATTACTTAGGCTCTCCACCATAGCAAGTCAAAGCAACAGTCAACCCGTGCAAACCCCTGAACCTTCGTTAGGGTTTGGACTCAATCAATATAACGAGATCTTGTATTTGCTAATGTCAGACAGACAAATACATCTCACTGCGGTCCATCAATACGCCACCGCTGCGTACCAGCATGTCAAGTAACCAAGACAGACTACTTATTCCGACAATGCCGCAGCCATCCGGACAGACGTATCCTCATATGCTGTTAATGTCTCACTAGGTCAAGTGATCATACTGTCTTCTGCGATCTACAACACTTCGTATGATTGTCCCTATCGGTGAGACAAGAGGATACCATTGTTCATACATGTAAGATTGTTAACAGATAGGAGAAATAAACCGTTGTATACTCATTGTAATAAATGCTTTTAGTATACAAAACCCATCATTTCCCACAAAGATTCGCAAAGAAAAGGGAAGATTCTAAATTCACTCGTTTTGTTTAAAATCTTAAAAAAGTGAACATTAACATACCTCTTGTTGAAGCTCTCAGGGAAATACCGGGATACATGAAGTTTCTAAGGAGGCTGATGAGTGAGAAGAAGCAGTTCATGGAGAACGAAACTGTAAGGATCCATGAGGAATGCAACTTAATCCTACAGATGCAGATCCTGATTTAGAGGTCTGACACAGGATGCTTCTCGATACCTATCGAGATTGGAGGAAGAGAGTTTCAGAATGTGTTGTGTGACACCGGGGCAAGCATCAACCTGATGCCCTGGTCTATCTACAAGAAGTTGGAGATTGGGGAGATGAGAGCCACCACAATTACCCTCCAGATGGCGGACCGATCTGTGTCCAAACCCAAAGGTACTGTAGAGGATGTTTTAATTCATGTTGGTCACCTTATTTTCCGTGCAGATTTCGTCATCCATGACATGAAGGAAGATGCCAACACTCCCATGATCCTGGGAAGAGAGTTCCTCGACACAACTGGTGTCCTAATCGACTGCAAGAAGGGAGAGATCACCTTAAGGGGGAATTGAAGAATCTATCACTTTCTGTATAGACAAGAACAAGAGAAAAGGGGACTGCAACCGGATTATTACTTCTGAAGAAGAAGAAGAGGGAGATGAGACTCCAGAGGAAGAAGAGGAAGCACTCCGGTGGGAACGAGGAAATGAGGAAGTGAAATCGGCTATTAAGCTGCCTCACTCCGAGTACACCACCATCATTCAGAACCGGAAGGTCCTCATGATAGACTCAAGGGGTCGACGAGTCTGGACTCGACCGCCTTGGTGAGCTGAGCTGAGTCGAGCCACGACAGTAAATAAGGCACTGAATGGGAGGTAACCCATTGTATGTTTTCTGTTTTTCATTGATTATTCTTGAGTTTTGTTATTTTGTTACTTTCACTTTTTTGTCTTTTGAAAAAAAAAATTTTGAGGTCTGTTTCGACCGAGGCAGAGGCTGCCACGATTGAGACAGAGGTCCGAGACGTGGTGCACTTCGACCAGTCAGAGGTCAACATGAAGGCTCCATCCCGGCCTAGATAGGAGTGCTAGCAGACACAAATCCATGCCGATGTTGTGAAGAAGGAGATAAAAAGTTGGTGTCTGAGGTCAACAATCAGGTACAGTCTTGAACTCTGAATCTGACTTTCCAAACTTATTCTCCCTGATTTTTGAATAAGTTTGGGGGGATGAAGATTTAAGGGTTATGAAACTAATTTTCTATCTTTTACTTGCTTTGTTTAAATTTCTGCATAGGTAGATTTTTAAATAAATTGAATTGTGGGAGTTGAGCATGATAACCCTAACAAGAATGCGAGATTAGAATTGATTGACTTTAGTTTGCGTTGATTGTGATAGTGGTCGAGTATGCCCACGAATGTGAATACCGTATGATTACTTGTTTTGATACTTGCGTTGGCATGATAAATAGATGATGAATTGATGTTTACTGTGGAAGAAAAATCGTCCTAAGTGTGAGTTTTTTAGCCTGAATTTCGATTGTGAGTGTGTCTGCAATTTTTTAGTTTCTCTAGAACTTGCTCTTTTTCTTTTTCAAGACTGCTAAGTGTGCACAGGTTTAGGAAGTGATTTTAGGCCATCTTTGTTTAGCCTATTTTCCCATACACTGTCCTAATTAAATGTTATCCCTAGTCAGCCCTTTTTAGCCTACAATATTTTCTTTCTTTGTCTATGAGTTGGAAATAAATAGGGGAATCAACTCTTGTCGATGAGAGTGGGTTGGGATTTGTTTGAGAAAGGATAAGATATTATTCGAAGGGTAAAAGCAAAAGATAAGGTTGGGCTCTAGAAAAAGAAGAAAGAGAAAATAAATAGTTATTGTGTTTAAATCCTTATAAGCTCAAATGTATAATCAAAATTGTTTAGAGCATAAAAGGATATGTGTGAAAAAAAAAGAAAAAAAAGAAGAAAGAAATAAAAGAGCCATGGGCTGTGTTGAATATTATAGGAGATGGGTGAATATCAATAGATAGTGGTTTTGATTTGTTGAGAATGATCAACTCAACTGATTTTAGTCACTTGGCCATATATTTCCCTACCTTTCACTAAAAAGCCTACATTACATCCTTGAATAAAGTCCTTTCTGATCTTAGACTTGTGTGCACATTTTTTGCAGTGGAGATTGAGATTATTTGCAAGCCTATGGTAGAACTTGATTTGGATGACTTGTGTGTGATCTCATAATTATCCTAAACACTTGAGTGAATGAGCGAAACACTTCCCATATGAGTCTTCCATAGTTTACAGATTTTTTTATTCTTTCAAAAATGCTGATGTTTAGTAGATTTACGAGTTCGAATGTGATGAATCTTGTGAGGCATTGCACCACTCTTCTGCTTGAACTTTTGATTGTTTCTTTTGTTGATTGAGGACAATCAAGTGTTTAAGTTTGGGGGGTTTGATAAGCTCATTTTTCTACTCTCTTATCACATTGTTTCTCTTTTCTTTTATGCATTTTAGTTTGTTTTCTTGAATAAATTGAGCATGAGTATATATTAGAGGGTGTTATGCTTGTCATGGTAAGATTTCGCAGGTTTTAGGCCAAATCCAATGGAAACCCGTACCGAAAGCAGTAGATGTTCAAAGAAACAGTCAAGACTTCTTCCACAGATGAAATCTGAGCAAATGGAGCATGGCATTGAAAGATCTTTGAATTAGCTTTCCAACGCAACTAGAATAGGGTCAATCGGAGTTCAAGGGTGAAAGTTATGGCCAAAACTGTAAGACTGCGCAGAAGGGTCGAAAGTGGCGAAATTGGTCTCCGTTTCGACCGAGTTGAAGGCCATCTTGACCGGGGCAGATTCATCTCGGCCGGAGCAATGTTCATCTTGACTGGGGCGAATTATTTTGGCTAAATTCTGGGAGTTTTTCACATATTTTGGGCGAGAACTGCTTAGGATTCATGTTACACATCAATTTGGAAGCAATGAAGACCCCAAAAGGGAAGTTTCAACCAAGAAAATCATTCCTTTTGAAGCCATCAATTCAAGAAGGAAATTCCTACCATCCAAGGCCTCAACCCTACTACTATATAAACTCTTGAATAGCTCAAAATTATGGTCCATTTTCAGTTCTTTTTTTAGTTGTTAATTTTTACTTTAATTTTCTGTTTTCACTTTAAATTTTTGAGAATTCCTCTTTAGTTTTTCTTAAACCTTTATTGTTTTTAATGCAATCTTTAATTTTCCCTGCAATTTTTATTTTTAATATGTTAGGCTAGAACCCTAAACAGGTTCTAGGGTTTCTCCATCTGTGATGCAGTTTTGATTCAATAATTCAAACCCTTTAAATTGGTTTAAATCCTATATTTTGTTTTAAGTCTATTCTCATCGAAGGATCAAGAGATGAAGATTGAGGTAGGTTACAATTATTAATCGAAGGACCGAGAGGTGAAGGTTAGTAATAGGAAGTTAGGATTTAATACTTTTGATTTTCTATCCGACCAAGAAGAATTCAATCGTAGGAAAAATCTAGTTTTTATTGAAATTAATTAACTTTGTGTGTTTGAGACCGAGAGGAGATAACCACTAGTTAATAATTTAGGATTTAATTGCCCGACCAAGGAATTAATTCCACATTAACAGATTTTCCACCAAAATTATCTTTTCTGGGTTTGAATATTAGTTTCTTGCATGTTGATCAGATTGGTAGATTTCCCTAGAGTCTGTGCTTTTTAATATTTGAATTTTGTCCCTTTAATTACTTGTTTTGAAAAACCCAAAACCCTTAAATTTGATTTGCCCAAACAAAGGTTTTGAAAACCATATTCAGTACATGATTCTCCCTCGTTGCACTATCTCTGTGGGTTTGACATACCTTCGGGTTATCTATAAATTTATTTGCCCTGTGCTATAATATGTGTGCATATTTTGCATCGATCAATGCATGTGGACTCTCCTACTCTCACACAAAACACAAGTCAGTCATACCATTAAGTCATTCCTTAAGTTCATTCAAACACAATTTCACAAGTTTGTCAAAACAATTCGATCTAATATTGGATCTGAATTCCTAAATGAGTCACTAAACTTGGAATCTTACATCATAGGTCTTGCCCTTATACACCTCAACAAAATGGGGTTGTTGAAAGGAAGCATATTCATCTTATACAAGTAGCTCGTGCCCTTCTTTCACCCTCTAAGTTGCCTAAGTCTTTCTGGGGTGATGTTGTTCTTACTGCTACTCTCCTTATCAATCGACTTCCAACCCATACTCTTATCTGGAAATGCCCATACTATATCCTCCATAATCAAGTACCCGATTACTTATCTCTTAAGGTGTTTGGGTGCTCAGCTTTTGCCTTAATCAAGTCACCCACCATAGACAAGTTTGACAGTAAATCATATTTTGGGTTTTTATTGGGTATCCTACTACTTAGAAAGGGTACAAGATATACATTCTTGATCTTAAACGTGTAATTATTTCCAGAGAAGATACATTTCATGAGAATTATTTTCCTTCATTCACAGAAAGTTCAGAATCTTCTATCGTTCCTACCTGCAATCCTCTCTCACTAGCATCAGATGACATAAACCCCATTTTACCACTATCATCTTCTTCTTCAGCTACTCCTGCATCTATTGATTCTATTTCTGCATCTCATCCACATGTGTTGCAACCAGCTCCTAGGCACAACACTCGATCTTATCACCCTCCTTCCTGGCTCAAAGATTACACTACCACCCTCTCTTATGTTGATTCTCTTCCTTTAATCACTTGTTGATCGCTTTGTCTTCTTTACAATATATGTCGATGATGTGTTGATAACAGGCTCCAGCTTACACCTCATTGAGAAGGTCAAGCACTATCTGCCTTCCTTCTTCACCATTAAAGACCTTGGGCCTGTCAAATATTTCCTTGGCATAGAATTTACCCAATCTATAGATGGCATCTGCATCTCACAGTCCAAGTACACAACTGACATTTTGAGAGATATGGGTATGTTAGACTGTTCTCCATTTTCTACTCCTTTTCCTCCTGGGCTACGATTTCATGCAGAGAATGATACTTCCCTTCACTTGAAAATCCTGCGTAATATCAAAGACTGGTCGTCAGACTATTATATTTGAATTATACACGGTCGTATCTCACATATGTCGTTCAACAGCTCAGTCAATTTGGTCACTTACCTTGACAAACTCATTGGCAGGCTACCCTACATCTTCTGCGCTTTCTCTAAAATTATCCTTCACAAGGTATCTTATACTCTTCATCGAACTCTCTTCAGCTCCGAGCTTTCCCCAACTATGTTTGGGGTGCATGTAAAACCTCACAAAGGTCCTTATTCGGTTTCTGCATATTCATTGGTGATTGTATTTTATCATGGGAGTCCAAGAACCAACCCACCATTGCTTATTCCACGGCAGAAGCCAAATACCGGGCTATGGCTACAGCCGTTGACTTATGTTGGTCCCGAAATCAGTAAAATATGATAAACAACGGAAAGTAATTTTGTGTTGCACTTGTTCTCCAAAAATGACTGAAACTCAGTTTCAGGTTACGTAAATTAAGTTAAGCTTAGATAGGTATTAAGTAATTTTCAGAAATATACACTTTAATACTTAGCCAAGTATTGAAGATTTTTAAAAGTAAGTATGAGAATCTAAGTATGTCGAAACTTAAAGAAAGCAACTAAAAGACACAGGATATTATAGTGGTTCGGAGTTAAACATCCTACGTCCACTCTTCTGAAATTAATCAGGAATCCACTAAGTTAGGGACAAGCCTACTTACGATCTATGAACAGCTTGTCGGCACTCTGTCCTTCGGTTTAATGTTGTTACTCATCCAGGAACTCCTTGCTGACTTAGTCTTCAGGTTGAAGTGAGGACACACCCCGCAGCCTTCTTCCCGGTGGTTGGGTGTTTGCACGTTCTTCTCAGAACTCAGTTTGATGGCTAAACGCTTGTGAGAATCAGTGTTCCAGAGTAAAACAGACTGCTATGAATATTACTTGGAAAATAATATTCACCAAGATAATATCAAAAGCTTTAAGCTTAGCCTCGTGCTTTAAACCACGTAGTACAGATGATTAACTTGAGTTAGAAACTCATGTCTCGTGTTAAGAACACGATGAATCAGAGAAATTTTTCTGATGAAAGTTTAACAGAGTTCTAGCTTGTCTTGATCGTGAGTTTGTTAACCTTCTCTAGTTGAAATGTAGACCTTTTTATAGATGCTTCCTTGAATGTTTGAATTTCTGCCCGTTAGACACATAATTCCATTCATTAGAGACATTGAGAATGTTGTCCAATCAAAGCTTTCCTTTTGGTAGGTCTATTCTGCTCTAAAAGGTGTACTTGCCTTGTACTTTCTACCTGCTCTTGTCAGACTCAGTTTAAGTCCGAGGAATCCAAGTATGTGATATCCTCGTAATAACTTTTACTTGGCATTCAATATACTTTTAGTTTGACTTTGATCGGTTCGTCTTGTGTTCCTCGTGCTTAATGAGGAAAGCCTCCATACACTATAAGAAATTAACTTATAGACTACGTGAATAGTCATTTGTGTTGTCTATATAAAAAAAGACTACGTGAAAGTGTAACCGCATAGTAAAAAAAATAGGCGCTAATAGATTACATGACAAATTGCGTAGTCTATACTAATATAGACAACGCGAGAAATCCCCATCGTCTATATTAATATAGACGACGCGGATCTCTGCATTGTCTATGATTAAAAGAGACATGGTGATAGACTACGCGAGTGGCTCGCGTAGTCTCTGTTTGATTTATATAAGTTGATAGAGGATGTGGCGTCAACTCTATCTCTCTGTGCCATCTCTGTTACCCCCAAATTATATCCTAAATCGCGTCGCTTATTCCAGATGGGCACCCCTATCTCTCGCCCGTTGGGCCTTCGCACCCATCTCGCCACCGCCAGCCTTCGCACCCTTCGCACCACAGCTAGCCTTCACACACATCGTGGTTTTGCAACTTTTTGGATTGATTTATTTTTTAATTTTTTCTTTCCGAAATCTAATTTGCAATTTTGATTTTATGCTTCTGGATCCATGTATTGGTGCAATTACTGAATTTATTTGCTTCTCAAATGTGATGCTCTTTTCCTTGGCAAGTTGCAATTTTTCTCCCTTCTAGATTAATATGAATATATTATTTAGTTGCAGCATGGAGAGTTGCAATTGCTGTGAAACATAATTAGGGTATCTACTTTGAAATTCGCTTGCAATATCACGGTCGCCATTCCACATGTGAAGATGTATGTGGAAGCAGCAAAGGTATGCTTATGATTGTTTATTTGTGGTGACTGGGATTAGTAGGTGGTGACTCTGTTTGGAGATGATATATATATTTTTGGTCCCAGATCAGAGTACGTATAATATGCATCGGAAGTATTTAAACAATTAAGTAAACTCTAAGTATGACTAGTTCAGTTTCTAAATAATACAATTTTGCTTAACAGTTTTAGAAACACAGTTTACTTTAGCCAGCAGATTAAGTCAACAATTTTACAGGTTGAACAGTCAACAGTTTATACACTTCAACACTTACACGATAAGTGTTGAAGGTTTCAAGATATAGTTAAAAACTGTAAAGTGCGTAAGGTAAATAAAACTGTAAATAACATAGAATATTATAGTGGTTCGGAGCCTCAAGTCCTACGTCCACTCTTCGGATATCAGATCCGATAATTCACTAAATTATGAAGATACAATCCTCACGATCTATAGCCAGTTGCTGTAGAGACCTCTGTCCACAGCACAATGGATCACTCGTCCAGGCAGTTGTACTTCACTTCTTATTCAGTCCGTCGAAGGCTCTTCTGCGTCTTCTCTGTGGACCGGCGCGAAGTTGGACTGGGGACGAACCTCCTTTTTCCTTCTTCGGTAGGTTGGATGGTTGAGTTCTTCCCATAACGTCGGTTGGTCGGCAGTTGCTCGTGATAACCTGTTCTTCCTTTGCAAGATCAGGTTGCTATGTTCTTACTTCTGAAAAGTAAGAACACCAATATAGTAGATTAAGTCAGCTGACTAAATCCTCGTATACTCAAAGTCACACGGTGAATCTCCAGAATCCAGTTAGCAATGAATGCTTTGTGTTCAATTAATGAACCACGATATTAATGTCTTTTCGCTTGATAGCGTATAATGCTTGAACTTTAGTTTCAGCCGAGAGACAATAAATATGTCGGAGATTCAAATCTGCGAAGAGTATTCAGATGAGCAAAGAGGCAAAGGTTTTTATGTCTCTGATGTTCCTGCTATTTATAGGTGAGACCCAGAAAATAGACGGTAGAGACATTGGAGAGGATGTCCAATCATTATCGATGCTCTTCTGAAAAGTCGCTTGTCTTTAGGCTTATTCTGCTACAACGTACTTCTTTTCTGAGCAGTTTGTACTTGTTGTGTCAGACGTCGAACAACGTTGTACGCCAGTCGCAGCTGAGGATCTGTCTCTCTTTTATCATTGACTTCTTTGAAGGTCTCCTGCGACTTGTTCGACATCTTGTCATGTACGCTTTCCTCGACGCGAAACTGTCTTGCTCTGAAACTGCGAGTACTTCTCAACAGTTTCTATGTGAAGACTGTGTCCACAATTTTTGCGACCTTGCTATGCTTATCTTTGTCTTCTAGATACGACAATTATCTCTTCTGAATTGCGTCTTCTTCAAAACTGTTCCACAGTTTTGATGTCTTCCATCTTCCTAGACTATTACAACTCGATCATCCTATACAACGTGTTGGAGTAGTCTCAATATAACTCGAGGAAGTAGTTCGAGTGGGACGAGGAAACTAGTCCAGTAAAGTGGGTCGAGCTGTGTAGGTCAAGGAACTCGAGGAGCAGTTCGAGTTGATAGATATGGAAAATACATCGTGTATATCTTGTTTCCTTGTTGGACAAGATTTATCCTAATCAGTATTAAATTTGAATGGGAATAAATCTATTTTAGATAGATTTAGATTTAGATATATCTTACCATATCTAGGTATTATATTCCTTATGTATTTAGGAATATCTCCCTATATATACCCCTGCTCTCCACCAATTGTAATTGTCACATACTTTGTATTTTCTTCACCATAATAATATCATCACCGAGGAGGCTTGAAGAGTGGACGTAGAGCTTACGCTCGAACCACTATATCTTTGTGTTCTTGTATTTTCTGTTAGTTATTTGTGTCGCAATCACTTCAATTCACAACAAATTGGTGCGGTGAACGTGGATAGAGAAGGATTGCGATGGGTTCAGCCAAGTTCGAGGTGCAGCGTATCACGGGATCGAATGATTTTGGTTTGTGGAAGTTGAAGATGCAAGTGTTATTTGTGCAACAAGGTTTGGATGGTGCCTTGAAGGGAGAGGCTGGAGAAGGCTTGGTGGCTAGGGCAGCTCGAGGAAGACCGGAGATAAGGAACTCCAACAGGGGAAGTTCGAGGTCAAGGTCGAGGCCAAAGCCAGAATCACAGCCAAAGGTCAAGTGCTTTCTCTGTCAAAAGAAGGGACATATCAAAAGAGATTCTCCGGAGAGGCAGACAAAGCAGGAGCAGAAGCAGCAAGCGGATGTAGCTGTTGCTGAGCAGGAATATGACTCTGGAGAGGCATTAGTGATTTTGAATGAGCGCTCGGAGAGGGAATGGATATTGGATTCAGGTTGTACATTCCACATGACACCTAATAAGTCATGGCTCGAAGGGTTCGAGGAGCAGGAGAACTCGAGTGTTCTTCTGGGTAACAATAAACCATGCAAGGTGGTTGGAATGGGTTCGGTGAGGATTAAGATCCATGATAATACAGAAAGGGTACTTTGAGGTGTAAGGTACGTTCCGGAGCTTAAGAGAAACTTAATCTCTTTGGGGATGCTCGATGAACTGGGTTACACGATCAAGATGGAAGCTGGGACTTTGAAGGTGTGCAAAGGATCCCTGGTCTT
>JAPKLW010000321.1:0-70771 GCA_026898455.1 Plectranthus barbatus
TTCTGTTCCACATAGCTGCAGCAGAGTCGGAATCAGAATCAGAATCAGAATTAGTGATGTAGGTATTCAGCTCATCAAATATGAGCTTTTCAAGGTCTGTGGAGACGTCGGTGAAGAACTTGTGCCAATGCTTTTCGAGGTAGTTGTCTATTTTACTAAGTCTTCTGATTCTCCACAGAAACCTTTGGCTGCTTCGGCACACACCGGTTTTGTCTCTAACGCAGGAATCAAGCAGATTGTGTTGAGCCATTTTCTTGGACCACCTCTTCGTACTAGGGTATTGAAACCACTGAACTGCACGGACAAAACGACTTGTTTCGTCATCGCCATCACTGCTCAGCCTACGAGTCCAATCCGAGCCAACCAGAATCCCAACAGCATACATCTCCAAGAAAACAGCCACCCCAAGCAACATGTGAGTGATAGTCAAGTCCAGCTTCGTGTAGATCCTCTTCTCGCGCATGAAATATAAGACAATCCACACGATGAGAGTGAAAGAGAAAGTGATCCCACGAGAAATGTAGCCTCTCACATTGTACACAATGGATGCTTTGGTGTAAAGCTGATCAAACATGAAGCCAAGCTCAATCTCAACAACACTGAAAGCTTGCTCGGGAGAGAGCTTCTGGAAGTAACACTGGCTGCTGTCACGATCCTGAAAGCTCAAGATGGTGTCTGCAAAGAGGCGCTTGAATGTTGAGAACCAGTCATAAGCATCGCGTATGCATATCCCGGATTGGTTAGGTTGGCAATGGTGAACCCGGACGTGGATTTCCTTAACCTCATCAACCTTAACTTCGAACCCCTCAGCCTTCTTGAGAGTGAATTCTTCCATGAATCTGGCATAGTTGGGGCCGGGGTCAGGCTCCGGAAGCAGAGAGTCGCGGAAGTTCTCACTGTTAGCTGCACAGAGCGTGGACAAGCGCTCTATATACTTGATCATGCCGGCTATGTAGATGAGCAGACTCAAATAAGGAAGCCAGTGAGAAGATGGGAAAGCAACAAGTAGGATGTAGGAAGCAAGTCCAGTTTGGATGACCATCCCCACCAAATGCCTCAGAGCTCATTATCTTCAAGAGAGTATGCTGTGATGGTGTCGGGGCCACCTAAATGCAGCAGGAAGAACTGAGCCCAAAACAACATCAGCTTATTCTCACTACTCTTGTTTTGGCATTCATCAAGAGTGTTCTTAGCAATGATGCCGAGGGACACAACTGCCAACCATTCTGCCAATAGGTATGCACACCAGAGAATGATTCTGATCCATAGTTTGCACACATACTTCCTGCGATTGCCTAAAATGGTCATTGCAACCTGTACCACGAGGCTGAGGATGATGAACACCCTCACTTCCCATTTATCAAAGAATTTAATCAGATCCTGCGTAACTATTTCCATTAACACCCTCCTCTTCTTCTCCACAAGGATAGGATCAAAGCAATAGCCACTAGTCATTATTGAAGGGCAAAAACCAAATATCAGGATCAAATGTCATGCAAAACCTAATTTATCTATATAGCTGCAGGGGATTGTCAAAAAACTAAACATTTTTCTAAACTTAAGCAAGTTCACCACATTTACAAATCATAACATTCATCAACACTTTATATTCGCTAAAACTGAACAAGTTAATGATGTATATCGTCATTTTGGGATTTCTCTAACAAAATTTCTGTTTCTAAAATAGACTAGCACAACCACCCAGACAACAACACCACCAAGTTCAGTTCAGCAAAGGGATTGAAGAACAAGGAAGATGAAAAACAGAATACAAATAGATTTGAGTTTATCAACCAGCAGAAGAGTGCAAAATGTCATGTATTTACAACGCCCATCACTTAATCAACAACTTACATTAGCTGAATTTGAACATGTGTGATGATTTCACCTTTTTTGGATTCCAAAAGATTTCTTCTGATAATTCTTTTGTTGCTTGTTACGCAAAAAATTGCAGCAAGTTGAAGAAAGGGATTGAAGAGCAAGGAACGGAGAAGGTACCTGCTGCGAACAGAATTGAAAGTATTCCAGCCACAAGCAAGTAGTCAGAATATATATATATATATATATATATATATATAGACCTTGACTTGTCTGGTTTCTGAGAAACAATACAGAAACTGCTACTAAAAAATGAGTTAGTTAGTTCCTCAAAAAAAAAAAAAAAAGAAAAAAAAAAAAAAGAGTTAGTTTCAAAGAAAATTCAACTGCATTTATTCTAAATTTTTAGTAACGAGACAAACAAAATCACTGAATTAATCAATCCACGGTCATAATAAAAATCTAACTAGAACGCAACACAATAGATTTAACAATTAATTCAGTTAGAAACAGTGGCAAATCCATAAAATTTTGGTAAAAAGCTTTATTATTTAATGTTTTATGGATAAAATTTTCTTCCCTCTTTATCTTCAACCATTCAAGCCTGCTTTTTTCTTCATCCACGATCCCCTTTCTTCTTCATAACATGCCGAGGAAGATGATTATCTCTTAAAAAATCAAATATCTAAACAAAATCTGGTTGGAAATAAGATGCTCGAATAATCATATTAATTTCAGATAAAAGAATCAATAAGAGTTAATGAATTTTCATTTTGCAGTTTACATTTTATAAACTAGGCAAAAAAAAAAAAAAAACTTTCTTTAACGAAAAAAAAATGGGTCGATTGCATTATTTCATATAATAACATATCTTCTTACAAATGAGCAAATATAACATATTTTTAAAAAATTAGCACAATTTTTTAATCTTAATTAAATTATAACACAACATTTGAAATATTTTCATTTATAAGGCAAATTCTTTTAGTCAATCACAAATAAAAATCAAAAGGAAATAAAATTACAAAATTGGAAGATACTGTATCTTGTAATGCTATAAACTTCGAATTCCAAAATTTCAAGCAATTTAAATTTTATATATCATTTTTTTAATTGGTGAGATTCTGAGAAAATAAAAAAAAAATCTAAAATGGAATTAGAGAATTAAAATATTATTTTTAAACTTTTTTTACATATTGTGTTATAATTACAAAATTTTACAAAGTGTGTTGTAATTGCAAAAATTTAGTTAACATATAAAATTCTGGAATAAAAAAAATAATAATAATAAATAAATATAAAATTCTGGAATAAAAATTAAATATATAAGAAATTGGAAGCGTTCTCATGCTCAAACTCAAACTACAATAATTTTAACGCATTCATTAATGTCAAATGAATTGCTAAAAATAAAATAATAGTAATACTAGCAATAATTTTATGGTTCTCTACAAAAACCAATGGGTATGATAATGCACATCATGTTTCACTAAATATTATGATATTTTTCATACTACTATAATGCCATAAATTTGTATACATTTCAATATAATATTAATTGTAAAAAAAATTAGGAGCCCACATACATCAGTTGGGTTGATAATCGAAAGACTATCTACTTTTAAAAACTGAATTCAAATAGAAAATAAAATCCAAAATAATTAATGCAATTCGTTTTTTTTAAAAAAAATTTAAATTTACACCGTGCACGTTGCGCAAACTTATGCTCTTCAAAATAATATATAAATAATTTAATTTAAAATATTATGACAATAATATTATATACTTTATTGAATAATAATTTATGTTTCAGTTAATATATTAATGTAGTTCGCTTAAAATAATACTAATTACATATTGTATAAAAATTTACAAAAAATACGTACTAAACTTGTCTAATAAATTATCACCACATATATTATTCATTTAGAGTTGTACTCAAAATAAAAGCATTTCAATTTACACTCCTAACATTTGTCAACTTTATAAACATAACATAGAGCTTACAAAATTATTATTTAACTCACTATATTTGTCTATATCTTTAATTTAATATCTTACCCCGAAAATTATAATTTGAATTTTTAAGTTAGTTGATTTTATCGACTCAATGTCTAACATTTATAAAATTGCAAATGTTAGGTTATTGTAAAATAAAATAAATATTATAAATTAAATGCATTGATTCCTGAAAATAATATGAGTTTAGAAATTAAAATAATAACATGAGAATTTTAATATTCAAATTACATTGCAAATATATTTGTTTTGTCGTTTGTTCAAATAGTTTTTGCAATTTAAAAACTCTAAAGTTAATTTGCTAAATAATTGCATTTATGCAATGTTTTTAATAATTTTATAAAACTAAATTATTATTGAATATAAATTTATGAAATAAATTTTAAATAAAATTAATATGTAATTCTTTCAAAAACACATTTTATTTCAACTTGCTCATAATATATTAGATATATTGATATATTTTAACCACAATTTAATAATTGTAAAAATAATAATAATCTATATAATATGTTCACGTTTTTTAAAAAAATTAGGAAAAAATCTGGAACTCCTTTAGTATATTATATAGATATATAGATATAGATATTTGATTAATATTTCGATTCGGAAATAATACAACACTAAATACGCAAAATATCTTCACGAGTAGATCCGCTGACGTGGCTAATATATTTTCATATCCAAACTCCAATCCCGCTCGTTATATTATTTTTTGTATCTCCCTCCTTCCTTCAATTTGATTCATTTTTTCTCGTATTTATTTTTCAAATTTATCCTTTTTTCATTATAAATAATCACAAATTAACAATATTAAACCACCCTCTCATTATTATTATTCGCTCCAAACCCTAATTTTTTATCCGACGTGAGTTTTTCAGCCGATTTGTTATCATTTTTCTGTAATTTTTTTTTTTACGATTTTTCTAATTTGGCTTGTCAATCCTCAGATGAAGGGGGCAAAATCGAAGTCTGATTCCAGAAAGGCGGACAGCAGGTCCGCGATTATATTTTTTTTCTTTTTTTGTCTTACTTTTTTAATCGTTTCCGCCTGATTATGAAATCAAGTTATGTTTGATTTCTTACGTTTATTGTATATTTTTTTATTATTTCTCAGTGATTTGTTTGATGATTATTTAAGTAGATAGTATGCATGTTCGTGTTTTTTGCATTTGATGAATTTGAATCGCGGTCTTGTTTTCAGGCTTTTTCGGGGCAATTTATACGTTTTATTCATGTTTATTTATCGCTTTGATGTGTTTTTTGAAAACATAATTTAATGAAGAACATCATGAGATCTATGTGTAGTTTCGTGGTTTTTGTTTCATCGCTTTAATGTCAGATTTATTATATTTAGTTGCTATGAGCCTGTTTTGAAGTAGCTGTTTTTTGACCATGGTGATAGGCTTGCTGTGAAAAAGCAAACGAAGAAGGAGAAGCGGGCTGCCAAGGACCCCAACAAGCCCAAGAGAGCTGCAAGTGCTTTCTTCGTTTTCATGTAATGCTACTGATTTTGTTGCTCTTTGTAATTCAGACTACTCAAATGCTCTGTTTGTGATTGCAGGGAAGGCTTCAGGAAGCAGTACAAGGAGAGCCATCCCAACAACAAATCTGTTTCCGTGGTTAGTACATTATCTTATCTTGATCCATTGCTAGTTATAAATTCATTTGATGCATCGACTCTGTTGGCAATATAGGTTGGTAAAGCTGGTGGTGATGAGTGGAAATCGATGAGTAGGGAGGTAAATTGAGTTTTTTTTTTTTCCATATTGTGTGCAGTAGGCGACAATGCATTTATGTAATTATTATCTTGTGAACAGGAAAAAGCTCCCTTTGTTGCAATTGCAGAGGAAAGGAAGCTGGAGTATGAACGTCAGATGAAGGCATATAACAAGAAACTGGTAAAAGTTGAACTGTAATATATTGTGTTGGTTAATTTATGCATGTTGTGATGCTGAGGCTGAGTGGGGTTTTGTTGTTGGGACTGGTACTAGGCTGGTGAGGAAGATGATGAGGAGTCGGACAAGTCCAAATCTGAGGTGAATGATGAGGAAGGAAGCGGAGAAGTTAGTCCAAGTGAAGAAGATGATGACTGAGTATGAATGAATTTATTTATTTACTGTATATGAAAATTACATTCTCCGGTGTTTAGTAAACATGAAATAGGGAGGCACATATCTCTAGTGATATTTTTGGGTGGAAGGTTTTCATTTATTTCAACCATCAAGTTGTGCACTTTTTTCTGCTTTTTAAGTATATATAAAAAGTAACAAAAATAAATAGTACAAGGAGGACTAGGCCTAACACTACAACATAGTTATAGAAATATGTTTCCTAGAGTTTCATTCCAAAACTAAATCCAAGAAGGGAAGAATTTGGTTTCTTCTTCATCTCTAAACGCCCTTTTGATAGCATACTTTGCGCAAGCCAGAGAGCATTCTTTGCCGCATTCGTTGTCGTTGAATATTCTAGTTTGCATGCATTCGTTGTAGCACTCTTCCATGCAGTGATGCGTCATACCATTTCGCTCCACCGCTCCTGCTACCGCCGCCATAGCCACCACAAGTACGGCGGCGATCACCCCGATTCTTGCCATTGTGTAGTGATGATGTCTGTGGGTTGAGAAAAGAGCTTTTTAAGAGGATGTTGAAAGAGATGATGATGTGCGCGTATATATAAGACATAAAATATGGGTCACGTCGTTTAGATTTCAAGTGGAAAATGCTTCACTTTTCATGAAGGGGTGTGTCATTATCAATTGTGGTGATTATCTCGATCTCGAGTAACCTAAGCATTCTCCTATATCCTCAAATCGATGCCTTATTTTGAATAAATTATCACCACAGTATCGTTCAATATACCAAAATTAATCGAATAAAATATTTAAAGGGTGTTACCGTGAGAGGGAAGGGAAATGGGCTCACAACATAAATATTGAAAAATACTTTTTTCTCAAAATGAATTGTTAGACAATTTCTAAATTCTCATACCATAATCTACATTGTTAAAATATTTGAACATTATTGCAGTCACAGACATCGTCTTCTTTTTTCTTTTTTTTTTTCTTCCCTGTGGAAAGTGCTAAATTAATATTCATTTTTTACTTTTCAAATTTCTCAATAATGATTTCGCAATTTGGTAAAACAATTAAAACGACATATTCCCAGATAAAAACACCCCACAAAATCATTTTTTTTTTTGGATAAGAAAAACGCCATCTCTCTTCGACGAAAATCAATTTTCTCAATAATGATTTTAGTAAACCATCTCTCTTTGATTGATAGAAAAACCAGTCACTCGCAAGTAAAAAAGTGCACTTGTGTACTCAAGCTCAAACCATCGAAATAATTCAAAAACAAACAATAGTTCTCAAAAAAATAAAAAGAATAACAAATCTGAAAGGACAAACATCTCTCTTGATTTCTACACATTACAACTTAAGAGCTCATACAGATTTTACATAAAACATAGTACACAACATCAACAGGCAAAAGTTGCTGCTGAAATAATCTGCTCCCTTATAGAGGCCATAAATATAAACCACGCTATGAACTATGAGCAAGAGGCAACCAAGCATCAATGTCACTATAAATTACCATCAAGGGGCAAAAAAACCCAATGAATAAGGTCGATTCAAACCCGAGTTGGAGAGAGAAGAATATATATGATTAGAATACAAAATTTCTTGTTCTTGTTTAACAAACCAATTGGGGGAACTCACTGTATCTAGAGTCAAGACCTTAAAAAAATCACGGTATGAGCTATCCTCTGTGTGCTAAAACTTCAACTGTAGAGAGTTTTATACCTTTTCATCAGCTTCAGAAGATTCTGCAGATCCCCCGTGCTTTTGCTGACTGTTTCTGGACATTGAATGACTACGTCGTTCTTTGCCACCAGGTTTCGATGAGGCATTGCCATACCAGATCATTCCAATAACGGCAATAATCATGCCAACGACCACTTGCATATTAAGACCTTCTTTTCCAAAGAATAAGAACCCGAGGATCAATACAAGAATGGTCTTCATGTGGCCAAGGACTTGGAAGGAAACAGCAGTAAATCTGCCTATGCAGATAAACTGGCTTAGATTTGTTCCCACCGCAATAGTACATGACAGGACTGTGAACACCTGAAGATTCAAAGATAAGGGAATTATATGTGACACAGTTTGGCAATGTTTACAGTTTCATTGTAAGGCATACAGATTCTAATAGAAAATATATTTAAGGCTAGCTGGTAAGGTAGGGGGAAACAGAGTATGTAACAAAGGGCTGCCCCAGTTTGCAAGTGTTTCGTATTAGCAAAGGTTACATAACATTGATCAGTTATCATAACATGAATTTAGAACCCCGACTGTAACTAAATATAAACCCCGGTATATCATGGATAACAGGAATTAGTCCAAATTTAAGAGCAATATCAGAAAAATGTCAAAATAATAATAATAATAATTGTTAGTAGATCATCATCACTATTACATAAATGATTTCATTGAATCTTCCTCACTTCTCGATAACCTAAACTTATTCTTACTACTGCCTCCCAGCCCCATCCCCATCCCCATCCCCATCCCCAAACATAAGATTGAATAGGAAAAAGAATGGTGAGCTACAACTACAAGTAATCATCCAAGAGCATTTATATAGAAAAGAGAAAAGGCTCCAAGTACTTTATTTCTATTAAGTGAATGAGCAGAGAAATACAAAGTTACATTATCTCAAATTGGGTGAGGTGATGATAAAACATTACCAGCATTAAGGAAATATCCAGACTACAGGTTGGAAAAGACCATCTAACCAGCAGAACAATTACTTTAGAATCCCCAAGTTCACATAGTTCACTTGATCATAAATTTTTTTTACATCATCCATACTCAACAATTGAGGAAAATATTCATTTCCTTTAATATGATTGAAATAGCTAAATCAATGCAGGTAGAGCAAATCTCATCACAGCCATTTGACCAAATAATTTTATCTGAGGGTAATACCTAGATCATGGTATAAAATAGTTGAAGAGTTATTGAGTTTATACCTTTTGCTTTCATCATCATCTCCTTATCCAGAAAAACTAGAGCATATCATGATATTAAAAGCAAAAGAAAGCTAATATAGACGGATGCATAAGATATATAACACAGCAATAAAAAAACACAAATGAACATGGATGTGGAACACTTACTATAGATGGTAAATGAAATTGAAACTCATCGATTCTCTTGTTTGTCAACCAATAGTCCAGAAATGGGCCTAACAACAGTAGTGATGCAGCCTGGGCTGGTGCAGTGTGCCCCAGCAGATTAAAGGAGGTAAGAGAGAACTTCCTCTGGAGATAATGAACATACTGCACATGCAAATCCAATCATGAATTCGATTTCAAATAATGCATACGAATATTTATTGAACCAAAGATGGGCATTCCATTAAAACAGCCCTCCAAGAAATACTTCATACTAGCCATTTAAGGGGAAACTTTTATCCCCATCGCCGAAGATAATAACAATTATTCAAACCAAGTATTTGTAATCAGCCATTTCCGAATTCCGAGAAGTATAATCTTACAATAATCAAAATAACAAATGGTACTTACATACTGTTGCAGTGCTGTACTCCAGACTGCAATGAATGCAGCAGCAAATCCTTTGGCATTAACACTCACATCAGTAACTGTGCAGACTGCAACACCAAGGAGAACAACTAAGATGCTAAGCTTTGTGTCTCTTGAATATCGGATCTTGTCAAACACAATTTCCAACAGGCAGGAGACGGGAATCATAGTAAGTTTTGCGATCTGCATAATGCCACAGTTAGTGATTTAGTTATAGAAGTTGCTCAGTATGCCAGGGCTCATTCACGTGTTCAAATATCTGCAAACATTGAGGAATCACATTAACAATTACCTGGTAGAATCCCACTGAATTCCACATTAAGCTGACATTCATTCCAACAATGGAGAAATTTGCAAATAAGATAAATTTAAGAAGCTCTGGGTATGGTAGATGAGAAGGTTGAATGTAACCCAACCACCTTAAAATAAGCGTCATCAAGGTTGTGGTAGCAAAATGCAAACCAGTTAAGGTTGTAGCTGCACAAATATAACTAGTTCAGCAAACCTTAAAGAACATTAAATTATGACGGAATGAACGATTAAACAAAGTTGGAAAAATAAAACATTTGACATGAAATACACCATTAGATCAGAAAGTTTTTCATTGTTCAAATATGCCTGCCTCTTTACCCCAACTGACAAAGACTGTTGGTATTTGCTTATTTCCTAACTTGTTAAAATAAGTACAAGGATTTTCTGTGACTTTACGTCAAGAACTAGAGATCAGAGTAGCTTGGGAGGAGGAGTATAAGGTAAGAATTTAGTATGAAGGGGCATTCCTTCTTCTTTTACACACAAATAGTGCACAGTATTCTAAAATTTTCGTTGTTCTCCACATATAATCATATCCTCGGGACCTTATCCTTAAGATCAAAAGCAAAAGATTTTTTCAACCAATATTCATAATATGCATGCATCAAGAAACAGATCAAATTTTGAACATAAATGCACATTAAATGCCGACAATTTACCAAAGCTGAAGCCATAAGTAGCCATTAGTGCCTTGTTGACAATGATGATCCCAACAGAAGTGACTACATTGAACATCCATGCAGCCGCATCAACTGCAGCCTTCTTATCAGCTTTGCTCGTTGTCGGCATCTTGTTCTTCTATATAATTCTTTTCCCACTTATTCTTGTTGTGAGGGGAGGATAGTTACCCTGATTGGACCATACAGCAGTAGCAAAACCACCACATCCAATCAAAGAGTTTTCGACTAAATATCCTGCACGAGGAATTTCAGTTAGAAAATTTTAAACCCAAACTGTAAACATTTTCTTTAAAGAATCACACGGAAATAAAAATTGTAGCCTGGTAAAGCATTTCAGCTTAAGAAATCTCAGCTAGCCTAACTTTCTGCAACAGCAAAGCAGTTAACTAGTTGGATACAAGGTTTCCCCACAAATAGCAAAAAACATTATAAAAGTGTTTTATCATTTTTAACGAAAACGAAATGGAACATAGTAACAAAAATCCAACTTATTTCAGTCTTTAGTGATAAAAGACAGTTACCAAATAGATTAGATCACCAAATCCATGGCTGGCACAAAACCAAATGAGAAATCAATTCGAAAATCAAGAAGAAATTCCCTTCTGAACTACAGCACAGATCCCCGCTTTCACACAGAAAGCACAAACAACCATTAATTTTCCGGTATGAAAATCCTTCAAATTCCACGACCATCAGATCTGAAGTGCAAAAAACCCCTAAATTTCCCCAGATCACATCATTTCCACAAACCCACTTCAATTACTCCATAAATCACTGATCTAATCACACACAATCATCAAATTGAACTGGAAATCAAAGTAACTCGCAAGTTCGCATTACTTAGACAACTAACCATACACACAAGAATTCAGCACAAAAAAGAAACAGAAAAGAAAAATACCCCTTTGGAATTGTGTAATGGAATGAGAAGGAGCGTTGGCGTGAATCAGTTCTCCCCCAGATCCTGATGAGTCTTGAATTAATATTAATAATGGGCGAACGTGTTTGCATGTGATGTATATATGTACGTGCGTATAAATGAGTTATGTATGTATCTATGTATGTATAGGTAGTATAATTGAGGCAAGTACAGAGTGAATGAACGTTGATCTTGATCTGAGAAAAATGGGATTTGAGTTATTAGGGTTTGTTTGACCCTCCAACTATAATACGGAGATGGACGGGCATGCCAAGTGCCTACCCCTTTTCCCTTCTCTCTCTCTCTCTAAAAAAAAAAATCCAAATCAATATTTTATCAATTCCAAATTCAAAGTTCAAGAAATGTTAAATGCAATTCTTATAATTTCATCGAATTGCTTATTCGAGAAATGAGTTGACTATACAAAATTAAATCATAATGATATTCACTATTTATATTACAATTAAAGAAAAGAGAATAATTATATGGATCAAAATTACTTATATTTTGTTTTTTATAGAAAAGTAGGCATGCTACTAGAGATGGCCATCCAGAACTCGAACCGCTCCAACCGATCCATCGGTTCACGATCATGAACTGAAACCGTTACCGACGGTTCGGAACTAGAACTGAATTTGGGCGGATTGATTTAAAATTAACAAAAATATCGGAAAATGAGATCTTGAACCGTTGAATTATCAAAATTTTAAATATAAAAAAAAAGATTTAAACTGGCCAATCAAAGTATACCACATCACCCAATATGACGGTTCAATTAAGATCTTTTTAAAACAAGATTTAAAGTTAATATTGACAGAATCGTTTATTCCAAACTGAAATCATCGATTTAGAGCTCCGAATCACAATCAAAACCAAAACCGAACCAGTCAAGATTTTAATTTTTTAGAACGAGAACCAAAACTGTGGCCATAATAAAGTGGCGATACGAGTTGCCATCCAAAGAAAAGGAATTCATAACAATAATTTACCAATAATTCAATCTATTGATAAGTAGATTCTAAAAGTGCCACCACATCATAATTAAATACCAACTTGGTTTATATTATTGTATATACATTGTCAACTAAAATTAATTTTCTTACATTGCTGAAAAAATAAATTGTTAATTGCATCTTTTTCCAAAATGAGTTTAGGCGAATTTCCATCACAACCAATTTCGACAATTTTATTTTTAATTAATTGTTAATCCTCGACACACAAGCATAGACAACAACTACTTCATCCAACAATGTCTGAACAAAACATTCACAAATCTACATAATCTGCAGGGTGGTAAGGAGAGAAAACCTCAGGAATCAGCCATTTCTTCCTCCTCGGATTGCTCCCTATATCCCTGCATATCTCGTCGTTGCATTGCACCTGCAGCATCACACCTACACAAGCTCTCTTGTACCTCTCACGGCTGTAACGCCGCGCATTCGCCTCCCACCTCTTCACGTTTTCTTCCATTTCTTCCACCGGAGGCAGCCTGAACTTCCCTGCAAGAAAACTCGCCACCCATTTGCTTCTCATTTCGAAAGTGAACAGCGTTGCGGGGCTCTCGGAGTATCCCAGGATTGCTAGCTGTGGGATCCTAGGATGTATGCATTCCCTGCAAAACAAAAGGCCATACGGTATATATCAGAGTTAACGAGTACTAAAACACCCACCCCGTGACATAAAGCTATAGCTTCTAGTACCTGTAGAATGGAGCTGAAGATCCAGTGATGCATTTCTTGAAATGATCTGAAGTGAAAATGTTGGCTATTTTCTGATCACTCTTATACCCTGTAGCGAAGATGATGACATCCGTATCCAAACGCGCTGCTCCATCGTCTACAACGAGTCCCTTCTCGTAAAACCCTAGTACACTTGATTTCCTCAAGATCAGGCTTCCTTCCCTCACTCTGTCATAAAAATTCTGGGGCAAAACCATGAACATGCATGAGCATATCTGCTTCAGAAATGAGTGATCAGGGACCATATTGTACTTCTTCAAAGGGTAAATCCACAAAATGTAGCACTCAACGAGCTTCGAGAAGATCCAGCGCTGCAAGATCCTCAATCATAAGTTGATTAAATAATAAAACACAGAGAAAGATTAAAATGATCATTACCAGAGGCGAAAGCAGGAGAGCTAAAAAGCAGAGAATCAGGCCTTCTCCAGGCTTGTGAACCATGAGTTCTGAAAATCTGTTCATATTTCTGAAGGTGAATTTGACGAGATTTTCGGAACCAGACCAGTGCACTCTCCTGAACAGCAGTGTGCATGGATGCTCAGCACCTGAAAACACATGAGGCCTCATTGAGTGTCGAAAAAAGATCGATTTTCGAATCGGTTGGGGGGTGATGATGATGTCTACCGTTGTTCTTGGCGATCTCAGCAGCAGTGTCAAGGGCTGATTTCTGGAAACCAACAACGGTTACTCTCTTGTTTTGAGTGAAGTTTGCTGCTTGGATTTTGTCCATGGCTGCATAGTCCATGGAGTGTATGACTTCTCCCTTGAACAAGGTGCGTGTTGTGGAAAAGTCTGGGATGTTTGGGAGATCACTGAACTTACCAATGCATAGAATCACAAAATCCATCTTGTACACCTTCAAAACAGCAGAAATGGGGCAAAAACAAAAGTAAAGCATAGCTGAAAACTCACTAGGGATGAGCATTCCGTTATTTAATTCGGTTTTGGCTTGTAAAATAACTTAATCGAAATAACTGAACTTACAGTGGAAGTAACCAACATGAACCGAATTAACCGAACCGAAATTCTTATTCATTTTTCGGTTATTTTGGTTATAATCGAATTTTAATATAAATTTAATAAATTAATAAATTTTAAAACTAAAACTAAAAATTATATATGTATTATATTTATTTGTATTGATATACACAATACATATTAAAAAAAATTACATTAAAATACATTTATTTTTAATATATATTAAGATAATTTTATATAAATATATATAATATTTATATATATAAATATATGTATTATATATTTATTGATATTATATATTAAAATTTGGTTTTTTATTATTTCGGTCCGAAGAAAAAATAATCGAACCAAAAATTGAAAACCAAAATATGAAAAAAAAAAAACTGAACCGAAACAAAAGCTGAAATAATTGAAAAAAAAAATAACTAAATTTTTTTCGATTTAATTCAATTTTTGGTTTTTTCGATTTCTTGCTGACCCCTTACTCACATCATGAATAGAAGTGTACCTTAGGTGTCTGCAGAGGCTGCAAAACATCCTCAACAACAACACTCCACTTCCCACGAGACGAAAACGCCTCACCGCTACCACCCCACAAATCCCAATCACCATCACCATCACCATCATCATCATCCGACAAACAGTAGTCGATGGCAACAACCTTGGAACTGAATCTGATTCTCGAAACAACCTCAAAATGGACAGCATAGGATCGAATGTAGTCCAAGACTTGGCGATGATGAGGGAAGTCTTCCGACACGTGACCGGGCCAAGGGAAATCAGAGAACTGGAAGTAATCCTTGGGAGTCTGCAGCTTGGTGGAGTCTATGGTTCTTGACCACACTCCTCCCATGCAATCACTCCACTCGAAAACGATAGGATCAAAACCCTTGTGCAATGCATGCTTGCAAGCAAGAATGCCGCTGATTCCGGCGCCGATTATCGCTATCTGCTTCCCCATTTTATCCATGGAGGGTTAGAGTGACTGCTGCTATATGTTTGAAGAGTTTGTTTAACTTCTCTCTCTTCTTTTCAAGAGTGAAGATTCGACCACTGAACTAGTTTCAGTGCATGTGATCCTGTTGCAAGCCTCTGTGGTCGAATTTATTGATTTTTTATTTTTTTTTTGGTTCATAATTTTGTGACTGCATGGTTTTGCAGAAATTGATGTAGGAAAACTCCCATCTGTATACACTTGCAAGATATGATGTCAATGGCAATTAATTCACCTAAGTCAATCTTCAATGGGTCCATAAAATTAAACTCGAGGATGCATGCAACATGTAAATAAATTAATTTATTATAGCTTCATATGATAATTTGTAAATTATACAAGCAAAACAAATACTCACTCCGTCCCAATTATTTGGTCCTGTTTCAACTTACACCAATATCAAAATTTAATTATGAATGTATTAAATATCTGGACAAATTTTATGAATTACCTTTATTTAAAAATAACTATTAATAATAATCTCATTAATTATGTGTAAACCCAGGCAAGAAAAGTTAATAAATTTAGATATGAGACCATTTAAATGAGACACCTCAAAATAGTAACATGGACCAAATAATTGGAACGGATGGAGTATAATTTAAAAGATGGAGCTTGACGAGCTCTATGGAAAGTTAAATTTGAAATTAAATAAGAAAACATAGGTTAAAAATCAACTTGTAGGTTAAGCTTAAAAAGTTTCAAATTATTGATGAAATTAACAGCCTAGCTCTTTGTGAATACAATGAGGGTTTTTTCCTCTATCCATATTTTTCATTATTAATATAAGTTTATATTGGGGGTGACAAATTCAAGTTGTTCCACATTGATGAAGAAATGAAAATTTCTTTATATAATAATCTACAATTAACTCCATTAATATATAAATTATTAATATTGGAATCTCGATCCCGACATTTTATTCCTACATATCACTTTTCTTCGCATTTTTCGAATCAAAAAGTAATTTTAGATATAACAGGCCATTTTGACGAGACAAAAAAGCTCATATTAGTTAGATTGCAAAATCAAGGAGAATATAATTTAGAGATAAAAAGTAAGAAACGTAACGTCAATAAATTAATGTGATGTTTGAGCTATATATTAATTTATAGAATAAAATCAAAAATTCTCAGTGAGTCATATGACATAACATAACTCTACCAACGGTGCAAAGATACACTCAATTGTGACAATGGAATCGTTCATTACATTCATGCAGAGGTCATCAATGTTTTCAGCAAAAGATTCATACATTGTATATGTACAATAATAAAATGAATACGATGTTAACTCAAAAAAAAAAAAATCTGAAATTTTAAAAAGCTACTCTAACATTAAATAAAATAATAACAATATTAATAATAAAAAGTTTCTCACGTGCATTTAATTATATCAGTTTTCTTTAATCACCAATTAATCATTGATCGACTTTTCACAAATCCAAGCTAGCTTATTGTTTATTAATTTGTTGTTAGTGTAAGAATACATAAAACATGCGACAAAACAACTGTATCCTCAATAAACATAAGAAATATCAATTTAACCCATCATATTAATCTTAAGATAGCAGCTCCCTTTTAGTTTTATTTATACATTTTTTTTTGTTAATGAAATACTGCACATTCGACCATTGAAATACTTTCAGTGCACGTGATTATGTTTAATGATCGAATTTATTGGTTCTGTTTTTCTACAAAATTTGCAGAAATGAATGTAGTAAAACTCCCATCTGCATCTCTACTTCTGTACTAGGAAATTGACACCTTTTTAAATTGTCAATTAATTAAAACTGTTTCCAGAGTTTAATGGACCACAATCAGATTTTTTTTTCGAACAAGAAAGTAAAATTTAGCTAAGAAAAAGCTTCTTTGAGAGCAGAAATAATAATTTATATTAATTGAAAATATTCATTAAGCCAAGCAAGCATCCTAAGAAAATAAACAAATAAACAATATAATAAAATTAAATAGAACAATTAAAAGACTAATTAATTTAGCTACAAAGATAAATCATATATATGGGTATAGAGAAGTTTAATTTATAGACCACTTGCATTAAGAAATTAATATGACTAGCTAGCTAGTTGGTTGGTGGAATGGATGTATTAAATGTTTCAACATTGATTTTAATATATTATTTTAATAAGTTAAATACAATATTTTATTTTAAAATATATTATTTTTCTTATTGTAAAAACTACATAATCTGCAATAAAAACATCATTTCAATAAATTAAATATACTATTTCAATAAATTAAATCCCGTCTTGCAATAAAAAATAGTAAGACCATCTCGTTTGCCTTAAATTAAATATTTTCAAATTATAATAGTTGAGAATCATTTATCTATTTTTTCCAACACTTACAACACAATAGACTGCTACTTGATTAATATCAATTTTTTTATTACATATTTTGTTGGTCCAATATTATTTTATTTGCACAATAACAATTATTATAATTAGTAATCGAAATAATGAAACACCAATTAGAACATTCATGTGAAATCATCACCTCTCTACAATGCCATCATCATTTTGTATTACTTATTGTGTGTGATAAAATCTCTTAATTGGGAATCATATTATTATTTACTAAAAATTAAAAAACAGACTACATACACTGAACATATTAAATTTTACTACCGTGCCAACAAAATAAAGTTCTATTGTATATGTTAATCTCATATAAAATAAAATTTGTATTCATAATTTATCCATGTCATTTAAATTTTGATGTAATCAGCAATTGTCATTTAAGTTATAATACAATTAAGAATGTGAGTCTTATATAATTTTACATAATCTTCTTTTGAAATTCCATTATATATATAGTTTTTCTAACTTTGGAATATAGAGAAAAAAAAAAGTAATTATATATCCCTCCGTCCCATTACAATAAATCACTTTTCGTTTCGGCACGAGAATTAAAAGTTATGAATGTAAAATGAATTAGTGAGATTAATATTTTATTATTGAGCGTGAAAAAATTGTCATTTTTACAAATGTGACAATTGAGTTGTGACGTCCGATTTGGTAAGTGTGACAATTTTGATGGGAATGAGAGAGTATTATTTTTTGTGGTTTAATTGAATAATTGTTGTTTGGGTTTTAGCGACAAATACTTCCATCACTAAATAAATTTAGCTATGGAAATCAAGGTTTTAGCGATGAGATTACATTTAGTTCTAATTTAATTTCGTGCAACAATTATTACAATGAAGTTTTTATTGAAAATGGGTTTTTATAATAAAAAAAATCAAATAATAAAACTTAATATAATAAATATTACATTACAAATTTCAAATAATATCTGGTACAACTGGATTGTAATATCATCGATCGTGACAGCATTGTATTAATTTAAAATTAATATCTACACAATTGGATTTAAAATTTTAAAATATATGATTTTAGTCATAAAACTTTTGATTCGGCATTATTATAATTAAGTAGCAAATCAAACCTTACAATTAAAACATAATATATCGCAGCCGGTTTTTTCCATTTCAAACGAAATCATTTGCAGCCGTCCGATCAAGAATGTGACCGTTGCAAGCGCTCTCCCAATTGAAGATTCAAACTTTTGATGATTATATAAAAATCCAAAAGAATATAAAATATAGCCCCACCACCATTTCTCTCTCCATTTCTTCTTTTTAAGAATTTCTTCTTGAGATTTAACGTTTCAAAGATGATGCTGAGATCGAGCGGCAAACCCCCTCTCGCCAGGTCTCCGATCCGCCTCCGCCCGCGGCGGAAGCCTCTTCAACCCGCCGCCAACAGCGCCGCCCGCACCCCGCCAGGTTTTTCTTCCAATAAATTGTTGAAACTTGTTTTCTCGATTCTGTTTTTTTTGTTGTGTTCGTTTGTTTTGCCCTATTCTTTATTCGGATTTTTCGCGGTCGAAGAGAGGATTTGTTTTAAACTCTTGTCATCGAGAATTTATGAATTCACTGAAAATCTTGTCAGCGGAAGATGCATTCTTTTATTCTGATTAGTCTCTTTTTTTTTCTGTGTTTATGAGTTTCATTCGATCGTTTTGGGACTTCTATTGAGTTATATGAGGAAAATGAATCCAAAATGAAGAACTGATGATCCAGCGTTGAATAATCACTGCAAATATTGACATTGGCAGATCTCTGATTTCAGTGGTCATTGTAGCCCTTTTTGTGCGTTAATTAGTTGCAATTAATGCTCTCTTTTCTTGATTACGTTTGTGATTTTAGTTTAACTTGGGATTAAACAAACAACAGCCAAATGCATTTCTTTTCTAAACATGTTAGTTTTCAAGATTTTTCTCCCAATCCAACACACTCTCTTTGCTCATTTCTGATTGTATGTAGCGTGTTGGTTGATTCTTTTGAATTTCAACAGGTTCATTGACAAAATCCCAGGTGCCTAACCGCAGCTGGGATGTGGAGGAGCCCAGGCTTCGACCCGAATACCACACGATTTCTTGTGAACTAAAGGCTCTAGCAAAGATGGTGCACCAAGAGCTAGGAACTACAGGAAATGGCTCATTCAATGATGGAGGTGTTCTCGGTGGTGGAGGGAGCCCCTTGTTTGAGAGGGGCAGGTTCTATGATGAGTATTGTGCTAGGCGAAACGAGAGGCTGAAGAGAAGGAAAGGTGAAGTCGATGTCTATGAGAAGAAGCCTGCATATGATCTTGGTGTTAGAGTTGAGTCAACAAAGAAAAGAGAGGCTAGCAAGTTCGACAGCAGGAGGAAGTCGGCTGTCGCAGCCGCGGCTGCTGCTGCTGCTGCTGCCACTCCGGTGGCAGAGAGGCGGGATGCTCGGACGCCAAGGTATTCGTTGAGGAGCAGTAGCAAGGAGAACAAGAAGCCTTCTTCCATCCCTATGCCTACTTTGATTGTGGAGAAATCTGTTGGGATTACTGAGAGGAAAGTTAGAAGGGCTAGAAATGTTTGAATATTTGTTAAGGTTGTTTTGTGGGTTGTGGGAATTATGGTTATTGTCCTAAAATAGCCTCTGCATATGTTGCCTCTGCTTGCAGTAGAGGGGATTCTGCTTTGTTTTCTATTTTGATGCATTTGCCTTCAAATGCAGGTTGATTTCTCATGAAATACGTTGCCTAATGAATGCCTTGTATATACCATATAATCTTTGAACTATGTTACTCAATATTTGTTAAAATTTAGTTGCTTTGTTGAAAACTTCTCCTTCGTTACTCCACATTTTCACCTCTCCCTTTCTCTCCCATACAGCTCCATTATTGTTACAGTAAAGGAGATTCTGAGTTGACTTGACTTGACTTCTATTTTGTTTATGTGTGCAGAAATTTCCTATGCTTTATTGTTTATTACAACTACTGGCTGGGGCTGGCCGGCCTCCATCCAGTCTCCTTCCTTCACCACCTAATTCTCTCTCTCTCTCAACATTCTCCCTTTTACCTTATGATGTGAATCATTGCTAGGTGCTACTTCACCGATTGGCTGTTCGGCTACTAGTATGGAGTATTTATTTTTATAAATTCCGTTTCTCCACCATCTTCTCTCCTATCGTCATCATTTCAATTTCTCTCTCTCTCTCACCAAGATCAATACTGCCTATTTTTTCTTTACTTTCTTCCTTTATCGTCATAAATCACAGTGAAGTCAGAAGTGCGAGAGGGAGAAGTCTAGACGGCGCCTATCCCTGCCGGCAATGAGGTCCAAGAATCTCTCCCTCACTCCCTCTCCACTCCTCACAGCTTCCTTCTCTCTCTCTCTCTCTCTCTCTCTCTCTCTATACATGCATGTTCGCCGGACTGTCACTCTCTCACTTTCTTCCCTGACTTTTAGGTTTTTCTCGATGTGGTGAACTGGCGTGTGCCTCTTTGGATTTTTCGATTCGATTTTGGAAGGTCTTGATCTTGAGGTCTGCTATTTGTTATATATCAATGCCAAAATTGATTTCAGTTTATTAAAGCATAAAGTTGAGTTATAAAATTGTTGGATTTATCTTATGCTGCTAACGATGAGGATTGAAAAGGGTTCTTATGACTGAATTAGTTTGTTCTACTATTATTCTCAGCTTGCCCGATTCTATTTTCAGATAAAAGTGGTATGAACTATATGAGCTTTACACTTAGTATCTCTTCCTTGTAAGTTGTGTAGATCAGGACTTATATATGAAGCAATCACCAGAAACAATCATTATATTTTTAAGTTTGCTATTAAGTACGATAGAGATTTGTGATCTTAGGAATAACGAACCTGAACTAAAATATATTGTGGATAGGGATGATAATTTGAAGAGAAAATGATCCATCTTAGAGTTTAAAATCTTGACAAGCTATATGTTAGTAATTATAATGGTGGAAAGAGGTATAGAGGTAAGAAGTGGTCTAAAGATACAAGGAGTTGATATAACTGCGTCGAAATAGATCATTTCGTAAAAGATTGTTGGAAGCCTTCAAACCAGAATAAGGGTGTCCATCCTAATGTGGCTGTAGATGAATAACTTTGTGAGACAAGACGTGGTCTAAAGATACAAGGAGTTGCTATAACTGTGTCAAAATAGATCATTTTGTAAAAGATTGTTCGAAGCCTTCAAATCAGAACAAGGGTGTCCATCCTAATGTGGCTGTAGATGAATAACTTTGCGATGCCTTCTATGATCTCTTATTTTTTAGCTTTAGGTGGTGCAGCTTGTTTCTGTTGTTTGTGAGTGTATTTTGGTGAGGTTTTATGTTGTGCTCTCTGTTGTGTGGATTGACTTTTTAGTTGTTAATTTTCTTTATTTCTATTATGCTCATGATTTTTGGAAAAATGCTAATTTTATATCAAACTGGATGCAGATCATGAGTTGTTGTTATCTGGATCACCACTCTGGCGACAGTGAGGTTGAAAGCTTCAGGAGATATATGTCACGCGTTGATGAGCCGATTGTCGACTTGTATCGAGTCCCCTCCAAATATACAGACAACAAACTGGAATACACCTTTGTCCCAGCATCACACAGAGCTAATTTTAAGATTATAATCGATTTCTTGTGTGGTCTGCACAAGCAGGAGAGATGGTCTCTTGAGAGTTTGGAAGAATCAAATCTTGTTTTCCACAGGGGTCATTTGAAACTCCGTGACCTCAAGTTTGTGCAGCGTTTACGGAAAAAGGATCGAAACAGAGATTTCAGACTCCTGCACGATGTAATAAAGAATCTGATTCACACCTATAACACCAACAACTACAGCATCCCTTTGCCTCTCAAGATTCTTCTTTTTACCTTAAACGATTTCAGGTATGCACCGATCTTTCTATACTTTTTAGCATATTCCAAGGCTTCTTCATATGTGTTAAAAAAAGTCATTTCAATGTTTTATAGACATTTTGAAGATTATCATGGTGTACGTATCGAAGAAACACTGCCTAATCATTTGGGAATTCAATCTCATGATACGGTAGTTGAGTATATCAGGAACTTTCATGATAAATCAAGCTTTATGCGTGGCCCCGAGGAAGAACAGAGTTACGAGAGCGCGACGAAGGAGATGTATAGACGAGACAAAAAATGGACTAAGATATTTAGTCAGTCGAAGTCGGACCCTCGAGTAGGACCTCTCCTAGACATTTTCAATTTTCAGAATAACGGGAAGAAGATGACATACGCGGGAGGGGTGAATCGCCATTTACTGAAATTCTGTAGGCATAATGCAGCTCACTTGCGTGAACATATAAATGAAGTATGTTGCAACTTTGATTTTACAAATTCTACAGTAACATGAATTTCCTCTCTTTGTCTAATTATTCTGTTTGATTTGGTGCAGCATATTGGTAGTGAATCCCATTTTAGTAGCAAGGACGTCGAGCTCATCATCATGGCTTTCTTTGATTTGGAATTGTTGTCTTTCCAGCGTATGACGTACAGACATGGTATTGCCCATCATTTCATCCCAGGTAATCATCACTAATCTTTTTCTTCCATTTTATTACAAATCGATAGTCTGGCTTGTTTTTTGAGTTTTTATCCCCATTGTCGTCTTCTCCGGGCCAAGATTACATTTCTTTACCTGCTGGATGGAGAGAGCATATCAGCTACAAATCAACAAGTTGTTTTTCTGGGCGCTGCACTGTTATGTAACATGTCACGATTTTGACATTCGGATAAGGTTCTTGCCCTTTTGTTTTATCCCAGGTAACGAAGAATCGTTTTCTTGAATTTTATGAACTTGATTAGCTAAACATTACAAATAGTTTGATTGTTGAAGTTTTATCCCTGCTGTCAGCATCTGCTTGTAGGAGAGAAGGCAGCTCATCTGGTTCTGTTGAATTGGGATGGCATGGTAGAAAACCCAACTCTTGGAAGATAAAACTTGGGAATGCTTGAATTTGTTTGGTTTGATTGTGGTAAATGTGGTTCTAGGTGTTGGGATGATAGTATTTTTAGAAATTATGGTTGTGTCCTATAATAGCCTCTCCGTATGTGTTTCCTCTGTTTATAGTGGTGAGGATTGGTTTGTTTTTTATTGCATTTGCTTCAAATGCACGTTGGTGTTTGTATGAAGGTATGTTGCCCAAATGAATGGCTTGTATATACCATCTCATTATGGTGTTAAAACAATTTGTTACTAAATATTTGTCAAGGTTTAGTTGTTTTGCAATATTGTTCACTGTTAGCAATACCATATTTAAAGAAAGATCAAGAAGGTGAAATTTGTATACATTTTTTTGCACAAAGTTAAATACTACACTTAATACCAGCATCTACATCATGTCCAAATCAAAAGTCTCATCAAAACAAAGAATTTGGAGTTGAAAAACACTTTCCATAAAGTTATTGAGCATACTATTACAGTATATTTGAAGTAACAAAAAAAATCTAAGCAATAACAATATACTCCAAATGTGAAGATTAGAGTTCATGTGAAAAGTTAAAAAACAAAGAAGCTAAAGGTTAGCTATTCCTTTGAACTTTCTTTAATCTGCAAAAAACTGACAAGGCTATCAAGATCGATGATGCAATTAATCCTTTTTCAAGTTGTGACCAGAAGGTAGAGAAGTCCCTTCAGATACTCCACTATTTCTGATCCTCCAAGTTTTGAGCTTCCATATACTCTGTCCACAAATGTGATAGGGACCTGTGAAAACAGTTATTAGAGAACAACTTAACCATACTCAGATTTATCTAAACAGTATTATTGATGGTGGTGCGGGGCTACAGAAATGTCAAAGGCTTCATAGTAAAAATTTTGCAAATTGTGCATGAACAATAATATCATCAAGACACCTGGACTCTTTGGAGATGAGAGCATAACATATTGTCATCCTTGCAGAGAAACACCTACATACTGACACACCATTCTAAGAAAATTCAGTCTTCACCAACTTCAGACTGAGGACCCAATTCCTAAAGTGTTATAGGTACAATTTGGATAAATGCTTATTCATTCTCTTGCGTTAATTAGTTTATTCAGACCATTGACCAAGCAAATCAGTATCACAAAGTTAGTTTGTTGCCTAAATTGGGCTTAAAGTTATTCATTTGTGCTGGTGGTGGTTATATGGATATATCATCAGCATCTAAAGAAATACTATTTCACTGTAGAACCATGAACTCATATTAATCAGGTAGGTGGGTTCGAGAGGTTAACTTTCGTTAGAGTCGGCCAAGTTATAGAAAGAAGCAATAGAAAAAGTACTACCAAATTGTAGAAATATACAGGTAAGAACGTTAAGGCAGCTTCCATGTATTACTGTGAGAGTTAAACAAGTAGAACAATCCATTGAAAGAAGTCAATGGTGATCTGATATTTCAAGTGTATGCGACACAAATAAATGGGCATTCAATTTCATGTTACTCAATCTGTGGAGTTTGATGTTTAGAGTAGAGTAAAATGTGAATCAAAACCAATTATAATTTTTCCAAGAGTCAGTGAGTCAAGGCCCTTCTTTAATTCGTCAAAATAGACACGAGTATCACATAGTTTCCAAATATATTCATAATTGTGATTACCTCTTCAATGTGATAACCCTTTCTTGAAGCTCTAACTATCATCTCCATCTGGAAAACATAACCCTTACTCACACAGGAGCTTATTACATCTTCAAGCACAGATTTCTTGTAAAGCCTATGCAACATAAAGAAGTACAAAATGTTAGAGTGGTAAATGAATAAGACGAAATAAATTGCTATTGTTGTACAATACCTGAATGATCCAGTTAAATCAGATACACCTGGCCACAAAAATGTTTGTGCAAGGACATTGGCTCCCCTGCTCGTCAACTTGCGCATCAGGTTCCAACCATGAACCCCACCACCTCGAACATATCGAGTTCCAGTAACTATGCTTGCCCCTGTCTCTATCTGTTTCCTAACGCCAAGAATATATTTCACTTAATGTTGATACCAAGATCACAAAAATCCAGTACTACACTCAGAAAAATACTTACTTGATAAAGCTTGGCAGGTATTTTGGCTGTCAGAGAGTATCAAAAAATAAATATCAATTGAATTAGATAGATAAATAAAGAATTGAGTGTTGTAGTAATGGAAAAAAAGAAAGAGTACTTAAGCGTAGTCAGAGTTCATTTAACAGAAAGCTCTTGTTTTTTCTAGGAATCTTCATTGCCAAGCCACTGGCCAAAAACTTTTGGCTTTCCATGTCGAAGTTTGATGGGTTTGCTCACATGATTGGCAACTTTCAAAAAATGTGTAATCTTGACTCAGGATCTGAATTTTGTATAATCAAAGAGGTGCTTGCTTTTCATTTAATAGAGCATGACAGACAGGAGAGGGTATAATACTTGATGAAGTTTATCATACTATATTTCCCCAATATGGAAAGGACATCCATTTTTTATGCACCTAAAAGTTCATACTTACATGGTGTGATAAGTCCGCATCCATTATCACAACAAAATCTCCAGTAGCATACTTCAAACCATGAATGTAAGCCGTCCCTGCAATGAAAAACCTTTAGAGGTTTTGCAATCATCTTTATGAATGGATGATGATGAGTACATACCCAACCCGAGCTTCTTCGGTCTAGGTCTCAACAACTGCATAATGAGGGAATCAAGAATAAAAACACACAATTAAAAGCCCAAGCTGCGAGAAGTCATAAGCTATATTGATTTATAAAGGTAAGTGCCAAAACATACAATACGATCCTCCCCATATACTTGCTGCAGCTGTTTGACTATTTCCTGCGTTCCATCTGGACTCCCATCATCCACTACTATGATCTCAAAATTCACATTCCTGATCCAAGCGGATGGTACAAAAGAGTCACAAAACAATAGCTAATTATCTTATGCACCAAGTTAACACGTTACTAAAAGTAGTGATCAGATAGAACAATTGTCATAGGATTACTTTTATCCATCCAAACAGGTTTAACTGTTGTTTTATGTGCTAAATTCTTAGGTAATATCCAGAATCAGAACCAGATTAGGAAATTTAATGGTTAAGAAATAATATTGAGAGCTCAATTGCTAAGTAGTTGAATCCCCCAAATAAGAAAATGCCAATTTTATCAAGTTTTATAGTCCAGGAAGCAAGAACCAGTACTAAGAATCTGCCAAGAACTCAATAAGAACACTAAAACTTTCTTGAGTAAAAGCAACATAACATCAAACCCATTGAAAGAAGAAAGGAATAACTAAAGAATTGAACTTCCTAAGCCATGAATTCTACATTTAATTAGCACAGCGAAGACGAAGCCTGAATTGCCAATATTTCAATTCAATTTCCGATAACTGAATATTTAATAAACAATAAATCTTACTACCAAATCCCAAAGCAAAATCCTCTTATAAAAGATAGTTGCTAATCAATTCTCAAAGCCCTACCAGCATCAATTCCAGCAAAATTCCACCTTTTTTATTTCGCTATAACGCAATCATGATTATCACAGCGATGATCGCACAGTAACTGAAGATTATAGGATCCGATTCAAACATATTTCCATGTACCGCGATCCATCAATTACAACCTACGTTTCACCTAAAATCATCAACAATGACACTTGCAGTCGTATCGAGAGGGAGAGAGTAACTCACGGAAGATGCTTGAAAATGAGGTAAACAATGAGAGCGATGTTGAGGCGCTCATTGTAGGTGGGGACAATTATGCTATATTTGTTCTTCTCCACTTTTGCTTCCATTGAATTTCCCGATCAACTCCTCTACAGCCCTAGAAATACTCACCAATTGCTAATTGCTGAGCTTCGCCCTTATTCAGCTCACAAATTACAATACAATTCGATCAAACAATTATGCAAAAATAACAATTTTTCAAAATTGAAATTTGCATATGGGTAATAATGTAATAATACTAAAGGTAATGAATAATGTATTCAAATGAATTTTAAATTTCGTAGTATTTTATTTTTTCAGAAAAAATAATACTACCTCTGTCCCTTCCTATTAGTCCCATAGGAAGGGACACACAAACCAATACAAGTAAATGTTTGTGAGTGGAGTGAAATTAATATTTTATTGATGAGTGTGAAAAAGTTTGCTATTTTAGGAAATGGGACTAATAGGGTGGGACGGACCAAAAAGGCAAATGGGACTAATAGAGTGGGACGGAGGGAGTATTGTATATTTTTTCGAAGAATATATGCTTTGCCTCACCCTCTACGTAATCAAAAGCGCGAATAAATAAAAACTAGTATTAATTATTAAAAACATAAATATTAGCAAAAGCGCAAAATACGATGTGCGCTTTTTTCATGGCATAAATGGGGCACATGTGGGCCCAATATCAGATATTTTTTAACAAAAGCAGGTGATAACTGAATAGTACTACCTCCGTCCCGGATCATTAGTCTTGTTTCATTCCGGCACATATACCAATGCGAGTGAGATAGAGGAAATTAGTATTTTATTAATGAGTGTGTATTAATTTTCCATTTTAGGAAAGCAAGACTAATGTTTGGGACAGACGAAAAAGGAAAACAGGACTAATGTTATGGGACGGAGGGAGTAATAAACAAAAGTTGAGCTTTCAAAGTTTTTCACTTGACGTTTATGCCCCCACGTTTAAAGCTTATTTCTTTGAATGATGAGAGAAAACAATAATAGTTACAAAGAAAATACTCCTAAAATAAAATATTAAAATGTGAACATACTTTGTTTATGACAAATTAATTATAAATTTAAAGATAGAAAATTTAAACATAAAATTGTGTATCTAATTTTAGCAATAATAATAACAGTAATGTGAAGATACATTTTTACTTTGTAACATAACTTTTGCACTAATCAAAGAAATGTTCTAAAATACCATATTTAATTTGGTTAACTTTTTCCTAATTTAAAAGAGAATTTAACGAAGGAGGTATTTATTGTATTTGTCATCTCGAAGGGCAAGCATGTCAAATCAGCAAGTGGTGATCTGGCGTTGAGGCATTTGCTCTGGCATGAACATTTCTTTCTAGTTATGATTAAAAACCTTTAAATCATATCAGAGAGCTACGTCTACTTCTGTCATCCCTCCTCTCCACGCTTCGCTCTGTCAACTGATTCTCCAAGAAATGTACTACTGCACGTGCAATCCGCTGTCTGCTCCCGTTCTCGGTTCTCCATCTCTGATTCCGCGTAGATTATCCTCGCTGGTAATAATTTTCTCGCTTTTTTTAGAAAAAATTTCGGCCGGTGGATGAATTATAATTGGCTTTGCTTCCGCTTCGTTTGATGGGTAACGGTTTGAGACTGCTGTTAATGTGTGAATCTATTGTTTAATTTTCAGTAGCATTCGATTCTGGTCGGTTGCTACGTTCAGTGATGATTGAATGTGCTACTATGATTTAATGGTGATGTACAGAAAATTAGGAGATTATGGTACTTTTGAAGTCGCATGTGACTAGCATGATGAATTTACATAAAATAACTTCGAGAAATTAACGATAGTTAGGATATATTAATGTGCGATGTACTTCAGTGTAATATTCAAAGAGGTGACGAGTGATCAGTTTCTTTTCATATGCAGAACGAATGCATGCGATCATCTTTATCCATCCATCGTCATTTTGTGTTTCGGATATCTTGTTTCCATTGAATGTTGTGAGAAAAGACTCTTCTTTGGATCTAGAAATGGGATGTATATTCGTGCAAATGTCAAAATAATGCGAACATGAGAAAGGTAGATCAGAAAATAATGAGCTTGCAGAATGGACACGAAAATGATGGCAAAAGAATTCTATGTTATGCCTTTTTCTTTCCATGTTGACACCCTCTCACGAAGCCCCTACAAAATGTAATTTGCTATTTATTAGCTTCTCGTTTTCTATAGAATCAAATTGGAGCAAAGTGGAGTACTATTTTGATTTCTGTGTTTTACCTTATTGGTATTCTGGAACCAGTTCTGATTTTTTATTTTATGTAGCTTATTAGAGCGTTGTGTATTCTTTTCTAAAATCTGTTTGACAGGCCTCAGTTAGTGGCAGGTGCAACACCAAGAGACCTTCTGGAGTCATAATTAATGATAAAAAGTTACGAGCAAAGAGCAGAGCTACTCCCTTTCCTTGTATTATATCAAATGGGAAGGTATGCTATGGAACTTGATCTTCCTTTTTTCCGTCCCTTAAATAATTATAACATAAAATGATAGAACACCAGTAGATGTCATCTTACCAAATCCTTATGCATGCTGTTTAAGTATTTGAATGACCAGGAAACTGATTTGCCTTTTAACCAGTGGATCATGGTTTTCAAACTATGAATCTCACAGACCATACTCTTTTGTTGGTTTTTGAATCAGAATGGTGCACTTGGGGATGTTATTTTTTGGAAAAATATTTAGATGCAGAAAAGACCCCTTGTCACCCTTCATTTTTTTGTCTATTTCTACATATTGAAAATGCTGTTTTGCCTTTTTGCACTTCCTCACTAGGTCCACAGGTCTTCTGTATCATCAGTTCTAACAGATAAAGATTCAGCCACAATTAAGATGGAAGAAGATGCTGAAAATATAGGCCTTTTTAATATAGATCCATCCTTGGAAGCTTATAGAGGTCATTTCAAATATAGAATAAGGAGATTTACGGATCAAAAAGAGCTCATTGAGAAGCACGAAGGAAGCCTCAAGGATTTTGCACAAGGTAATATGATGAAATCCCGGTCCCTTAATTTCTGTACCTGAATTGTTGAACCGAAAATTCAGTTTCTCTCCTGTCATCAAGGTTACCCTTGAATTGTTGTTTTACTCTTTTGGTGTCATTTATTGTACACTTGCAACTGACATACTGTTACAGTCCTATGCAATTTTTATGAGATCAAAGTATTCCCTTGATTTGATTATTCTCTAATAAATATTATCTGCATATGTAATGCAAACAATTGTGTTTCAGGTTATTTGCAGTTTGGGTTTAACCGAGAAGAAGGTTGCATAGTGTACCGTGAATGGGCACCAGCAGCCCAGTGAGTCTCTTAAGCTCATGCGCTTATCTTTCTAATGCAATGTTTAACTCCATAGGAAATGATGATGCATAAAGTATGGTGAATTCTAAGTGAAATTTTAAACTCTATGAGTTAAACTAAAATACTAGGCGCTGAGTTCAATATTTGACCTACTAAAGAATGGTTGTTAAATCATGGGAATGTAAAAAAATTGCGACCATACTACTTTACTACTTTCATTATCCAACAAGTTCGACATTATTTCATTCACATTCTGCATGTGCAGCAAGCATATAACATACTAATACCATGAATGTCTTCTCTAGCAGGTGGTAGGCCTAACGTTTAACTCTTTTATGATCAGGGAAGCAGAAGTTATTGGTGATTTTAATGGTTGGAACGGTGCCGCTCACAAAATGGAGAAAAACCAATTTGGTGTATGGAGTATCAGAATTCCTGATATTGGTGGGTATCCAGCCATACCACACAACTCAAGAGTCAAGTTGAGATTCAAACATAGCAATGGAGTTTCAGTAGATCGAATTCCTGCTTGGATAAAGTATGCGACTCAGGATCCTTCAAGGTTTGCTGCCCCTTATGATGGTGTGTACTGGGACCCACCACCTACAGAAAGGTATCTAGTTACTAAATTATGAATGTTGACATCAGACATATTTCACTATATATTTCTGGTTATAAGATTGTTATAGGTTCCTTCTTTCACATGTAGAATTCTTCCAGTAGTTAAGTAATTTTGTCATCTCTTGTTATTTTATTTAGAATAATCATACTGCAGCTGCTTCTGTCTGTAGAATTAACTAGGATCAGTAAACAACCTCTCATCTCATTAGCTTTGCAGGTACCAGTTTAAATATCCGCGTCCACCTAAATCCGAGGCACCTCGAATATATGAAGCACATGTTGGAATGAGTAGTTCAGAACCCCGTGTAAATACATATAGGGAGTTTGCTGATGATGTTCTGCCTCGCATTAAAGCAAACAATTATAACACAGTTCAGTTGATGGCTGTAATGGAGCATTCCTATTATGGATCATTTGGATATCATGTTACAAACTTTTTTGCTGTGAGCAGCCGTTCTGGTACCCCAGAAGACCTCAAGTACTTGATTGATAAGGCACATAGCTTAGGTCTGCGAGTATTGATGGATGTAGTTCACAGCCATGCTAGTAATAATATTGATGACGGCCTTAATGGTTTTGATGTTGGGCAAAGCTCTCAAGATTCTTATTTTCACACCGGAGATCGAGGCTATCACAAATTGTGGGACAGCAGGATATTCAATTATTCAAATTGGGAAGTTCTTCGATTCCTTCTCTCCAATTTGAGGTGGTGGTTAGATGAGTTTAAGTTTGATGGATTTCGATTTGATGGGGTGACCTCAATGCTGTATCATCATCATGGAATAAGCATGGGATTCTCTGGTGGCTACAATGAGTACTTCAGTGAGGCAACAGATGTTGACGCTGTTGTTTATTTGATGCTTGCCAATGATCTGATACACAGCATCTTGCCTGATGCAACTGTAGTTGCTGAGGATGTGTCTGGGATGCCTGGACTTGGCCGGCCTGTGGCTGAAGGTGGAATTGGTTTTGATTATCGTCTAGCCATGGCCATTCCTGACCAGTGGATTGACTACTTAAAGAATAAGAAGGATGAAGAATGGTCAATGAATGAATTAACATGGAGTTTGACAAATAGGAGATATACTGAAAAGTGTATAGCTTATGCTGAGAGTCATGATCAGGTAATTTATTTATTTATTTTGTCTGTACATTCCCTCTAGCTCTACTTCCTTACTGAGAATTACTTGCACAAAAAACTCGGAAATCAATTTCATAATCTTACTGGCCTTTTTAGGCAAGTTCTTGATGTTCTGTCAGATATCCATGTATGTTAAATAACAATGAATAGTGTTTTCATGACCTTGTAAAAAGAGATGTTAAATGTTTGATATCAGTTTCTATATATTACAAGATACTTTACTGTATTTATTATGTCTTTTGGTTTGTGCCATGAGTAGGCTATTGTTGGAGACAAAACAATTGCATTTCTCTTGATGGATAAAGACATGTATACTGGCATGTCCTGTTTGACTGAGGCTTCTCCAGTAATAGATCGAGGGATTTCCCTTCACAAGGTACTTGAGCAATCTTGTATTCATTATGCACTGAGATTTTGGGTTTTGCACTATAAGGTGGACCTCTAATTAAAGTGTTGGATCATTTGTACAGATGATTCATTTCTTAACGATGGCATTGGGAGGAGAGGGTTACCTTAATTTCATGGGAAACGAGGTAATCAGGCCTCAATTTTAGAATCTAAAACATCTCGCATTGACCCATATATATATAGCTCATATAGGAGTTTCTACTATGAGTGTTGAGTTTGCTGGTAAAACGACTGAGTAAGGTAGAAACAATGCAGTTTCTATGATTTCACTCTATGATATCCGGCTGCAGATTGGAAAATAATTTATGATATTGTAGCTCATAGTCTTGACTATCTGCCTGATCTCTGTTTCACGTGATATGAATACATACCTTTTAAAGTTTAATGCTTAGAGGCATCTTTTCTGTTGTTTGATACTGAATTTGGTGATCAATATCTGTTGTAGTTTGGGCATCCAGATTGGATTGACTTCCCTAGAGAAGGCAATGGCTGGAGTTCTGATAAATGCAGACGCCAGTGGGACCTCGTGGACACTGACCATCTGAGATTCAAGGTCCATTGTAGCATCTCATTTGTGGTTTTAGGCTTTTCAGAGTTCAGCTTCAGAAAAAATTTGATGCTGGAACTTGTTTTCTCAATGCGTTTTATTTGCCTCTATCCTCGGGGCATTTTATCTGCTGAAAACATATCATGGATTGAAGTTTTTAACTTGCTCACTGTGATATCTTCATCGGAAAGTCCTAACTTTTCACATTTGTGATTGTAAATGCAGTTTCTGAATGCTTTCGACCGAGCAATGAATGAGCTTGATGAAAAATTTAAGATTCTCGCATCATCAAAACAATTTGTAAGCAGCACGGATGAAGCTGACAAGGTAATAGTACTTTTATGAACAATATCTAGTTTTTGCAGGATAGTTTTAGCATTTGCTGCCAAAACAGTTTCCAATTCAATGTGCATGATTTCCATGTTTTATTCAACAGTTTGATTTATCCTTCAGTTGACTGGTATTCAGGTCATTGTTTTCGAACGAGGAGATCTGGTATTTGTGTTTAATTTCCACCCAGAAAATACATATGAAGGGTAATTTCTTTTATTATGCAATTAAATTGCCTTTATACATGAAGTTTTTTTCTTTTGTTTTTTTTATATACATTGTGGTGAAGTATAACATGACACACATTTCATTTGCAGGTATAAAGTTGGTTGTGACTTACCTGGAAGATATAGAGTTGCTTTGGACAGTGATGCTTGGGTATTTGGTGGGCAGGGAAGAGTAAGAATCCTTGCACTTGAAACACACAAGTCCCCCCCTCCACACACACGCACCCCTGGTCAGACTACTCCTTTCTAAAACAACAAAATAGTTCTCTTGATTGGTGTACAGCCTAATCAGAATAGTTGATCAATTTCCTGGTCATACATTAAGCACTAAGCTGCCAATGAAGTTCCTTTCATATATAATATCTGCTTCTGATTCCCTAACCATAGTATAAAAGTGCTGCCTGTATTTATGAAGATAGGACCCTAATAGTGTCCAACTTCATGTTCCTAGCGGTGACAATGAATTATCAACTAATAATAACTTTGATCTTTTTTTGTTTACATGATCATGACATTAAGTGCTTTTCACAGGTGGCCCATGACGCAGATCATTTCACAAGCCCTGAAGGTGTACCTGGTGTTCCCGAAACAAATTTTAACAACCGTCCCAATTCCTTCAAAGTGCTTATCCCTCCTCGTACATGTGTGGTAAGCCTAAGCCTCTCAACTTTGAACCTCGTATTCATATATATATATATATATATATATATATGCTCTTATGCCAATTAGCACCTCCACTATAATTGCTTTTTCCCTGTTTCCTTTATTCATCGTATTTTCTTGGAACAATATTTCTTGTACAATTGCGTGGAATAATAGTCATTGTGACTGTGTTACTCTCTCCTTAAGTTCTGTGTCATGATCAAATATGAGATTCTCACGCTGAAATGGCTATCTTATTCAATGTTACTATTTTATATAGGCTTACTATCGAGTTGATGAAGAATTAGACGAGACAAAAGATGAAGAGTCCTCTGTTGCAAAAGTGGCGCAGAAAAAAGAAAGTTCTCGTGATGATGAATATAATAGTAGCATTGGCCCTGTTCAGGAATTAGTATCAGAAATGAGAACTCCCAAAAATGAACCAGTGCAGAAGCTTGGAGCAGAAACAAAAACAAAAACGAGAGCTTCACAAGATTGATGCATTTGAGAAGTTGAGAGCTTTCGAAGATCACCCAAACAGTTCCATCTTTTTTTTTTTTTTTTATATAGAGTTTTGCAATCATATGTATGATGAATGGATGATGTTGAGTACATAATGAGGGCATCAACAATAACACAGAATTAAAAGCCCAAGCTTCGAGAAGTAACCATAAGCTACATTGACTAATAATGAAGTTGAGCCTAAATAATACTCCATGTTTCACACATCCACAAATGAAGTTAGGCCTAAATAATATTCTGTTCAAACTTGTTTGAAACAATTTTGAATTCATTCAATATGCACAAAACTCACGTGGGATAATACAAACAATAACCGTCTGTGAAATATATTTTTTCTTAAAATAATAAACATCCATAATTTAAGGCTTAAAGTGAAATAAATTGAAGCATTATGTATCCCATAATTACGATTATTGATTATTTCCTAAATTTGTGTCCCTTAATAGCGAAAAGGGATAAGGGTAACCCTTCAACTATTCTGACAGGATCATTTTAGCCCCTCCTTGACTATTTGGCTCAACTAAACCCTTCAACTTAAAAAATGACTATTTTACCCTGATTTAGAGAAATAATATATATTTATTTTATAATTTTATCTTAGTTTTATATTTATTACTTTTAAATTACTTAAGTTATTTTTTATTTGTACTTTTAATTTGTATAAATAAGAATATTTGAAATAATAAATATATCTATTAAAAAATAAATCTGGAATACAAGTAAATTTAATTTGAAAACTAAATTAAAATAAATAACAATTGTCGTAGTTTAAATAAAAAGATTTATTTATTACATCTATCAGATTGATATTTAATTATTAAATTTAATTTATACACCAATAAATTGTATTTTAGTTGAAGCTAAAAATAATAAAAAATAAGCATAAATACACACAAATTTAGCAATCAGTGCCGAGATATTTAAAAATAATAATAATAATGAAATAAAAAATATAAATAATAATTATTTTGTAAGCAATTTTTATTTTATTTTGTTTAAGCTTCAACAACTTCGAACCGTATAATATTATATTTAGAAGTATAAATTTTATTCTTAAAAAAATGTGTTGTCGATTGATTAGGTAGTCTCATATCTACGGTCAAGATATTATGAAAGTCTATTTTTTAATACATAGGAAAACAATTAATTTTTGACATAAAAATATAATATTGATTTTAAAAAATCGGTAAATACTTATACTATTGTTTATAATTATTTATGAATGACATACTAATGTTGATTTAATAAGATAATTTAATACATTTATTTTAACTAAAAATAATAGTTAAGTAGTTTTTTTTAGCTCATACAAATTATATTAAGTATTTTTAATTATACTAATTAAATTATAAATAAAAAATAATTAAAATAATATAAAAATAATAAATAATCTAATAACATAAATAAAACTATAAAACAATTATATATTCTCTCCTTTCTTAATCAAGGTAAAACAATCATTTTTTAAGTTGAGGGATTAAATTAATCCACTTTTTAAAGTTAAAGGGCTTAATTGAACCAAATAGTCAAGGAGAGACTAAATTGATCTTTTCAGAATAATCAAAGGGTTAAATTGACCTTTATCACTAGCAAAAATGATGTGTCCGTATATTAACCTTAATTAATTTTCATAATAATTGAAGTATTGTTTTTAGAAATTTATTTGAGCGGGAAAAAATTGCATTGTTAGGATTATGCTTTTTAGGAATATAAATTTATCTGAACCACAAATTCGAACTTTTCAGGAACATCTGATATGTGAGTTTAATAAATTTATTCCTATTCGATAGATATTTCAACTACTAAAACACCTATGGTGAATTATACTTGCACAAACATCTCACCTGAAATTAGAAATTTCAGAAATTATATATGATTATACTGATAAACCAGTGTCGATACAATGATAAAAATACAAAAACCACTAACATATCTATTTCAATGAATCAAATATCTCAATAAAATTTTCATTAAAATCTAAGAAGTGCAACAAAATATTGAGATCTTTGATCTATATCTAATCCTTCCAAAGATCCAAAATGAAAAATGAAACTCCAAATATGATTAACATTACAACCTTTGCAAGACGGTACTTGAGATGAATAAATATACCCATCCATATGCCTAAAAACGCGGAAGATAAACCATAATCAAAGGGGTTGACATAACACATAACCAAGGACAATAAACTATCCATTAAACAAAGGCAGAACCACATGGATCCTTCATCTTCAAAAATTTGGCCGAGGTAGACGGAAATTAGTGGAAATGTGCAAGACACAAAAGACTTGAGTATTGCTTTGCTAGGTTTAATATATCCAGCATGTTGTTTTGCAGTATGATGGATCATTCGAGTCAATGGTACAACCAGCAACAAAACCCAATACATTATGAAACTGATAATTATGCAAAGATGTGTATGCCCACCCACCCAAATCTGCCACTTTTTGCTGGAATAAAACGAAACGCAAGAGGATATGAAAAGAAGAGTGTACATAAATCCCCAAAAACACCTGCATCCTGTCGTATTCTTTTCAAAAAAGATATGTATCTTGCTTCTGGTCATCATCTTCCTGATTTATTTATTTTTTTTAAAAAAACAAAAATATTGGTCAATCTCGAATCAATAGCACCACCGGTTTAAAAAAAATAAAATCAATAGCACCGCGTCGGCGCCGCCCCGTATTGACGGACCGATAATATGGTAATTGGGGAGCGGGAATTGAATTATGTAAAACAATCAAAATTCGACAATAAAACCGAAAGTAAAAAACAGGGAACAACAGAAAAGTTATAAAATACCAGATATCTGTGTCCAGGGAAATTTAGGAGAGGAGCCACAAAATCTTATTTTCGGATTGCTTTTCCTTGAATTTCAGAAAAAAAGTGAGATGAAGGTTGTACTTGAGAAGGCCTCACACCAAGCCCTAGATAGCACAAGTACAGTTTGTAGGAGAGAGGGAGGCGAGCCGGAAATGTATTTTATTTGTATTTTTTGACGTTTTTGTTTTCTTCTTAATCTCCCTCATAAATATGCTTTTATTTGCATATTATTTGAGGTTAATTATATTTATCTATCCCACTTTTTCAATTTTCTGAAATTCTATTCTATATTATTTTATATAATGTAATTCTATCTCTTTGCCACATCATTCATTAATTATCATATTATTGTTTCACATTAAATTTATGCTTTTATTTGCATATTATTTGAGGTTAATTATATTTATCTATCCCACTTTTTCAATTTTCTGAAATTCTATCTTATATTATTTTATATAATGTAATTCTATCTCTTTGCCACATCATACATTAATTATCATATTATTGTTTCACATTAACTATTAGGGCTGACGTGAAATTTAATTATTTTTTTAAAATATGTGTTTAATAAACAAAAATAAAATTTATTTTTATAAGTTAGTTTTTTAATTAAAATAGAATTTTTAATATTTTTTTTCATTTAGGAAATAGAAAAGTAAAACCCAACACATATTAAACTTAACTACAATGATTAAATTTATTATTTATTAATTGTTATTATAAAATCAATTTCTAATCAATATTTAGCAATATAATTGAATTACAATAATCATAAACCTTATACTCCCTCCGTCCCAAGTAAATTGTCCACATTTCCTTTTTCGTTTGTCCCACAATATTAGTCTACTTTCCTAAAATAGCAAATTTCTCACACTCATCAATAAAATATTCATCTCATTATCACCCACTACTACTCACATGTATTGGTTATCGTGCCCGGTCAAATGTGGACAATTTGACCGGGACGGAGGGAGTATATAAATAATTATTTAAATTTAAATTATTATTTTATTATATAATAATCATTATTATTTTAATTAATTATTTTTTTAGTCAAGCAGTTATAAATGACACAATATCTAAGTCTGCTAATTTTATAATACACTCGATAAATCTATTTGAAATTGAGTATGTTTGGATAAGTTGAAATATATAAAATTATAAATTATGAATAGTTAACGCTCCATCATTTTTAAAAAATCTCTGAATAAAATGCATGGCACCATCACAAAATTTTGACCTTTTATACTTTTAGTTATATGAAGTACTATTTGATAATAATAATTTTTTTTTAAATTAAGCTTTCATCATAGATGAACAATACAACTCAAAATAGGTAGATACTTGAATTGATTAAGTATTTTAGTTATAAAAAAAAATTTGATTTTAGATTCCGCCAAACATTTTGACAATTTAAATAAGAATTGGCGGCCTGGCAATATATCCAATTTTATTACTCCATATAATTACTATTATATAATAATCATAATTTTAATTATTAATAAAACTAATATTTTAAATCTAATTTATTTTTTATAATTAAGATTTATGATTAATGTAATTCAATTATTTTGCTAAACATTGGTTAAAATAGATTCATAATAACAATTAATGAATAAAATATTTAATAATTGTATTTAAGTTTAAAATGTGTTTGAGTTTCATCAACCTTTTGATTTCCTATATTTAAAAAAAAATCTAAATTAAAAAACTAACTTACAAAAATATTTTTTATTAAAAATATAAATTAAAAGAATTTAAATACCACATTATCCATCCACGCCAGCCATAATAACTAATATGGAAGAATGATTTGGAATTAATATATGATGTGGCAAATTGGGATGAAATTACATAATAGAAAATAGTGTAGGTTAGAATTCCATAAAATTGTAAGAGTGGAAAGGAATACATAAATGGAAAAAGTGAGGGATAGATAAACATAATTACCCTATTATTTGACTTGAAATTGTGTGTGGATTCAATAAGTATTGCTAATATACAAATTAGGATAGAAATATTTTAATTCGGAAAAAAACTTAGCGTCTCAAATATTGACCCGATTACTTTTTTTAAAAAATTACAATTACGTTAGTTGAATCTACTTCTAATTTTCAAGAAGTTTTTATAATTATTTTTCACACAACTAGTTTGTAATAGAAAACTATTCTAAAAAATAACTTAATCAAGAAGTTAAATAAATATGGAGGAAATAAGAAAAATAATGCATTCTTAATATTTAAAGTAATGAATACATAAAAATTGTAATTTATGTTGGATTTATTATTAAAAAAATTAAATTGTTTGCATATTCTTATTATATAGAAAATTAAAATAAAGAGAATATAAAATCTTATGTAGGGGTGTTCATGATCTAAGTAGAGCCAAACTTGAGTTGGAGCTCTAGTTTTCAAACTCGAGTACCCAAGTTTATTTATTATGGTCTCAAAGTCAAGTTATGTTTGCTTCATCGTTTCTCGTACACGATGTCGGGATAAGATCATACTACGTGTAAGGGCGGGTGTTAAAATATTGTCCAACGTTTGATCCATTACTAAATTGAACTAATGTATAAAATATTACTTCAGAAATTCAATGTATTTTTACAACAAAAAATTCTAAATATTTACAGACTTGTAGCTATGAGTTGTATCCCCTGGTGAATGGATATGTTGCTCCTCAAGCAATCACGTTCCTTTAGCTACAGAACAAAGTATGCAGTTCTTTATCCATAGCGGACAACGAACCATCTCTTCAAATAAAGGAGATTGCTCAAATTGGGTCATTAATTTATGCTTGATCCGTGGGCGTTTTCCTTGCTGAGCGTCCGTACATTTTCTCAATTAATGATCTCTGGTTTCCTTATTTATATTTCATATGTCTGGAAACATGAGGAGGATGAAGGTGGTTTCTTGATTCCCAAGTTTGCAAACTTGTTAATAAATAACTAATCACGGAGTTTGGGTTTTGATATCCTAGTCTCATGAACCAATACTTGCAAATTGTGAATAGATAAAATTGAAGAACACTATCTGTTAATTCGTTCTTTTTAGTTTTAGTTTCTGTGTGTTTGGCAGAAATGATTATGAATTCCAACAGAAGAAAGATACGACAATTCATGAAGACTGATAGATGATGACAGAGCACCCTCCAAAACCAACTACTAAAGCAACCAAGGCAACACCAACTACTGCATATTTGTCTTCATATTCACATGCAGGTCGAATATATTCTCTTAATTTGCAATCACATGCAAGTTTAATTAGAATGAGACTTGATGCCTATTGAGATTCTGAACTTAATACACACAGTCACAGGTAATCAAACGACATTAATATCGGAAAGGGTTGCACATTTGCAAAAGTAAAAGAGCCTAACTTTGGCCAAAATCCAACTACAGCATTAACAGAGTCCTAATACCGTCGCTCACTCTGCAAATAGAAAATGAAATTCCAAAGTCCAATAAGATCTCAAGAGTTGATCTGAAAACCTTCAGGTAATAACTAATAGCTGTCAACCCTCAACTAACAATTGTTTCTAGTGCAGAATCAAATAACCCATTGCAATGGCCAACGAGTAGGATCCTGTTCTTTCACAGTGAGTGAGCTGCATCATTTTGTTTGCCTGCAATTGCAAGAAATTAGAGGGGTAATCCCAATTGGAAGTGATACACTTTAGCTGTCCTATAGCCAACTCTATTGCAGTTCTTGGAGGCACCATATGCAGTATTATCTTGAAGATGTGATAAGAAGAAATAGAATGGGACGACAAAAGTTAAGTTCTACTATTTGGCAATCATGAATAAAATTCTACAAACTGGTTAAGGAAATCAGCTCACATGAGAACCATGGTTGTTAGAAGATGAATAGTTCAGAGCCAGACTGAAGGTAAATGTTCATGTCTCATTCTTCATATTATTTTAACAAAAAATGTCAGAAGATCTCGAGAATTCAGGTAATTATGAACCCACCTGCACCCATCTTAATTTGGCACTCGCAGACAGGAAAAAAAAAATCGAATTCATGGCAGTGATTAATTCCAATGGAGGTGTGTTATGCATCACGAGCATCCGAGAGTAACAAGCAGGATAACTAGGGGAAGTCTTCTAACCTCTGGATTCAATATTAAAGAACACTTATATTTTCGCAGTATTAAGACAATCAACACGGGCTAAGAATCTCGTTACTTAGCTCACTGTTATTTCACTTGAAGTATCAGTGATACATGAATAAAATAATGAGGTTGGTAAAAAAAGTAGCAGAGAGTGTTATCATTAGGGAAACCTTTAACTGATGCTCATGAGCAAAACAGCTATCGCTCAAACTCGAAATTATTCTCATCATGAACAAATTAGTCAAGGCTAAAATAAACTGATAGCATGAGATGACAGCTAGCAATGGAAAAATTGAGCCTTAAGAGAAAAGGTAGAAGGATCAGAATCACATGCATGAATAATTTTCAGCTTTTGGGAATTAGAAATGCCAAGTACAGATTAGAACCTTTGCTAGCCGAAAGAAGGATTCCCCCCATGCTTATGTCCTCTTGGTATCATTCCCTTGTCAATTTCATTATTCACAGGATACGTCACTGCTTGGAACGAATGATCACGTTCATATATACTTCGAGCAAGACAAAAAAAAAAAAAAAACAACTATGAATATGAAAAGAAATAAAAAATGAAATTACCTCCCAATAGTTATTTCCAGAGAAACCACCAAGAGCAGTGCTTGGATCAAGCGGAGCCTTAAATGCACTAGCACATGTGTCTGCTGAGGTATAATGCTGAAAGATAAATTCAGACAACAAATAAGTGTCCAAACATTGAAGCGGAGAGAGAAGCACGAAAAGTCGAAGGCAGAGAGAAGGAACCGTCGGATATTATATGTTAGGACAAAGAACACTTAAAATACCTAAAAACAGTATTAAACATAATCTATGCCCCCAAAGGTAAAATAGTTCCAAGTTACGCAGAAGTTAAATAATGAAAAAAAAAAATACATTTTAAAACATATGAGCACTCGAAAATCTGCTTTAACAACATTAAACATACTATGAAATTAGAGGGAAGAAAACAGTTAAATCTGAAATGTAAGTCAAGTTACTGAAGAGAAGGCGAATCTATTCTCAACATAAGCTTGGTCTAGTGGCTGCAGATCCAGTGCCTCTTAGATGAGATGAGGGCAGTGTGATCGCTTCTACGTACAGTTAAGGAAACTAGATTCTTATGTCAAAGATTAGAGTTCTTAGAGCAAATATAATTATAAAACATAGAAAATCAGGAGAATCTTGTCACATAATCCATTTTCAGTGAATAATACATACAAGTGTTCCATTGACACTAAGATAAAGAATCACACCTAGATCACCAAACATCCTTATGTAAATACATATAGTCATATTTTATGTTAGGGTAATAAGTTTACTATTTTCTGGATCGTAATACCGGGCATCTATAACAAAATAAGTGCAGTATAAACCAGAAAAATCTTCCGATTCCTTAAAGTATTGTACCTGAAGAAAACTTTGGGTGGCACAATCGTTGCCAATTGGCTTCATGTAAATGTCAGTGAGGGAAACCACTGAACCATAATTAGCTTTGATTGCATCCACCTATAATAAGTAACAATATCAAATCCTCCATTTAGAAAATAACTAATCCAAATGGGACAAAGTTAGAGGAAATGGAAAACAAAGGATTACCCATTTTTGTATATCAAATAGCAAATTCATATTGATAGCCGTCACGATGCTTGGTGCTTTTCCATTCACAGTGTTTGGGATTGTTGCAATTATGAGCTGAATGTTTCAAAACAAGATTTTCAATCTATGAAAACTTTCAGTCAAAGATGCAGCATAGTTAACTATAAAATACCTGCTCGATTCTGTGAAAAGGAGCAAGATGATTGTCAAAAAACTGTTTCTCGTTTGCAGCTCTACTTTCAGGGCCTACCCATAACTGGAAAATAACAGATATATACACTTCACAGTACCCATAACAGAAGCTGAAGACTATTGTAGCTTCTCAGGCCTTGTCTCAACTTGGAAACAAACAAGACCCTAGCAAAGCACTAGAACAATACCAATTGATGAGCACAATACCAGGACTGGATTCCTAGCCACCCATGTCCCGTATCTCCTGAAACAGACATCCCATCAACCATGTAAATGAACTATTCCCAGAGACAAAGTTCTTGTCTGCAGGCACAGGTTACTGTTAACTTAAACCAAAAGTCACCTGTAGAACTTTTCCATGTATCCTTGCACGATTGAAAGCTGCACTCCACTATTAAATAATTCCAATTTATATCCATGAAATGTCACCAATTGACCATGAGAAAAAGAGTACGACAATATTCCGTAACAAAGATGTACCTGTTTATTAAGGGGTGTGTGATATGCCCTAAATGCTGACGCTTGAATGATTCCATTCTCATAGCCTAATGACAAACGGAAATATCTTCATCAGTTTTAGAGAGAGAGCAAATGGTTTTACTAGGCCAGTTAAAATTGCATAAATATCCACCTTTGAGCTCAACATTGCTTGTATATTCCCCATTTCCACATTTGGCGCAATCAGTAGAGGGTAAAGCACTAAGGAATCATGGAAGCTTTTCCTTGAATTGTGCTGTCGATGGACGACCATTTTGCAACTCAGAGTGACTGAAACACTGAAATATTGTGATTTAATTTTTCTTAGAAAAAAAGGGGAGGAAGATGATTTGGGAGAAGTTGTGCTTGGTGGAGATGCTCTAAAAGAGTCGAGGTTGATTAAAATCCCACAAGAATGAGAAGGAATATTTTACCGTTGTACAGTCTTCGCACACTGAGCTGAGTCCACAGCTACCACCACTTGATGAGCAACAAGGAGGCTGAAAAACATTTCTTCAAGTTTCATAAAATAGATACATGTACAGCGAAGGTATAAACAATTTGATAGAGAGAAGAATCATCACATAGCGTCAATGAACAATAGCCGGTAAAACCCACTTAGCTTTCATGATAGCTACTTTTACAAGGATTTTGGTAGCAAGCTAAAACAAAGTTGATTGTTTACAAAATTTACTACGAAGGCAGCTTGAAGAATGTTCTTCACATAGACCAGAATATTAACAGTATCATATCAAAACTGTTAGAATGTTTTTATCCCTAGATTACAAGCAAAATATCCTTGTTAGTCTAGCCATGAAAAATCCTAACAAACTTTAATGAATGAAAATGAGTGATAAATAATTCAAAGGCGATGTGATTCTCAAGAAATAGTTCTAACATTAATAATTAGAACAAATTTTACCTGATCATCAGGAGGACAATAGTTTGCGTTTGTAAATTTCCTACAACACCCAAAAGCTTCTGGAGATAACCAAACAAGGAAATCGTCAAGCCATGAAGCTGCTGGTTTAGCTATATAGCTTGATCCTGGCACTAAAGAAGCTCTAGACATCTGCATGATTCAGGAAGTACGGAATCACTAAAGCAATTACGGAAGGAAAAAACTAAATATATGCAGGCATGAAAAATATGAGTTAATGCCTCATTTAGAGTAGTAAACAAACTGTATAATATTGCAAAACTTAAACTAGTCTTCTTTCAAATAAAATTATTTTACCTCGTTTAGAAGAGAATTAGAATCACACTGGCTGATGGAACACAGTTGGTTCGTCTGTCTCGAATCTGAACTGGATAAATGATAAAAACAAGAGCATGATTGAAAATTCATTATATCAATGGAGATGTAAGCCTTTAAATTATATTGTTATGAAATTATAGCAGTAAGTGCTACTTTCATAAGCAAAAAATGCAGCTTTTAATTTTACATACAGAAATGCTAAATCATTCATTATTTTCCAGACAGATGACATGGATGTCACTCTAGCAGTAAACTCCAGTCAAGATTCCTTAACAAAATCTAAGAATATTAACATGCAGGGAAATTAGAATCGAGCTGTTTTTGTATCTTTTATATATTTTCTACTTGTGGTTCAAAGATGCTTGGTGAGATGGGCATATGAGTCAAGCAGTATAGCCCATGAAGAGACAGGAAATTAAGTTCAAAACAAAGTCACAAATCACAATAAACACATTAATATTCAACGCAGACTGAAAAAAAAAAAAGGTTTAACCAAGGTACCTGTAATTATAGTCTTTCACTACAAAGTAGAGTGGAGGACCAATTCTGAGATGTTCCGAAACATTATTAAAGTAAACCCTGCAATAAAAAAATACTCCATCCGTCCCGCTCGAACAGCCCCCTTACCAAATTCGGCGTCCCGCTCGAATAGTCCACTTTCTAAAAATGGCAATTTTTTCACACTCAACAATAAAATATTAATTTCACTAACTCATTCTACACTCACAACTCTTAATTTATGTGCCAAAAAGAAAGGGGCTTATTCGCCCGGGACGGAGGGAGTATAAATTTGCAAGTAAGGAGAGTGAGAAGGTTGATGAAAAGCATGCAACTGCATTAACAGAAAAGTAAATTTCTAAGACCTGAAGATATGAATCTCGAGGAAGAACAATCTGTTGTTCTAAACCAAGTTGAATTCTTGAACATAAGGCCTTCACCGAACAATAAAGGGAAGTAAGGTTTTAGGAAACAAGCAAAATAACTGCTGAAGTATATGATAAGCCTCATAAAATAATATGTGCGATCCGTAGCTTAACAACTTACTATGTTTGCCAATGCAAATGCGTCAAAAGCACAGACAACCAGTAGTTTAACACCCCAAAGGTTAAGAATGGGAGCATGAATTTCCTAGAAAGAAAAATCAATGGTTATTGTAAGAAAAATCAGATAAATAAAGTTAAAACACACGAACGACAAACAGCTGAAGCCAAAGATAATATTTCATTTATTTTTTATGAATTAACATTTAGCAAACCAAATTTCAATATTTAACTGTTTTTTAGTTATCCTTAAGGGCAGTTGACTGTGTTACATATAGAAAGAGAAAAGATGACGAATAGCTATGCAATACAAGCCAAGTTCTCATTATAGAACAAACTCCAAGGAGATGTCTTCAGATTAAAAGACCTGCTTCCGTTTGGAGAAAACAAACATACTACATTCATACAGGAGAACTCTAAGACAGTCCATCAGCAATTCCTTGTCAGAAAATGACCAAGAAATCTGGCCTAGGTATAAAATGAATATGATATTTCAGTGTCCAAATCAGTCAGCTTCACCAAACAATTTGATAGCCACGACTGCTTGCTTAGGATGCTCGAGTGCACGGCAGATTAAAATAGGCCTTAATAAATAGTTTCAGCTTTTTAGTTGGTTATTTTCTTTTAGGTTGGGCTGTGGACTTGTTGACCTTGCATATGTGCCGTAACCACTTCTGTTTTCCTATTTAATCATTGTGTTATTTCTTTTCCATACCATGCCAAACGGCAGACACAATTTGTCTGAGGGACCCTAAGGTTTGGATTTCTGTCTAGGGTGCTTATTCAGTTGTTGCTTAAATACAGTTTTTATTTCCTTGTTCTCTATTTTTGAGTAGTTTATTGTGTTCACAATTACAGAAAGCAAGAAAAGCCATTTTATTGGACAAGAACATTATATCAATCTCATACCTTCATATACCTCACCAGCAGACCAGGTTTCTGCTGATTACTGCCTACAGTTTCATGAGCACTTCATTTTAGCAGTGGGCTTTTATTATAAAATAGGCATAGAAGAATCAGCTAGTCGATCGGAACTATGAAATGATACCTTTCTCCAGCTCCACATTTGAACCAGACATCTTGAAACAAGGAAAACAATCAATCCTGTCATCCTCAGCTCTCAGGAAGTCGAAAACAATTAAGGCAAAAAATGCAGTAACTTGAAGAAGGAAATCCAAAAGAACAGCCAATGCTACAAATAGAACACACCAAAGTTAAGCAATCACTTGATTTCTCAAAGAGTGTAAACGATACAAAATAAATATTTGAATGGTGGATTTCTAACCAGCAAACATCGAGAAGACACGGCAAGCTGGGCAGCTGGCATAGGAATGAAACTTCCGACTGCAAAGGCCAAGACCTCAGACAGGCTAGCTAGCGATATTGATGGCCCAACTTCTACAAGTGCATTACTAATCCGTCCCTCTACGGGCATTTCTACTTGTTGTCTCTTTACAGAGTGAACCAGTATGCACATGTTGTCCACCCCCACCTGACCACCATGGAAAAAAATCACCAAACCATCGAAAGGTGAACATATTCTAGTTCAACGAGCAATAAATTCAATGTTGATATTGCAGATGTGTTTAATGAGACATTCTTAGTTAAACTATGTGTAGGAAAGTTACCCATGGTTCCAGGCTCAGCTAAGTCCTTATGGTGAATCATAACATCAAATGTTGCATGCTTGTTTTTTGAAGTGAAATTGGATAGAAGATTTGGTGATCTGGGCTTATCAGGTAGGGTTCAAGTTTGGTTCTGGATCGATTTTGGGCTGTGCCAAACACATCAAGAAAGATGTAAAGATCAAGATGATTATATTTCAAAAGGAATGAGTGAAACCGTGTCAAATAAATCTAAATGATGCATGTAGGAGCTCAGAAAGTCTCCAACCAACCACTGCTCAGTTTATCATTCTTAACTTAAAAATCTATTTGATAAGAAAACGAATGCATGATTCTTAGACAACAAAATGATCCATTTATGCAGCCAAAAAAATAGCACTTACAGCTAAAACAAGAAACGGGATCACTTCCATTATTATCAGTGTAGACTGTAGATTTAACTCCAACAACACTGAAAAAACCAACTGATCCAAGCACTGAAAGCATGACGAGCAGAACTCCTGACAAACCAAGCAATACCTACAAGCATTATGCTATATTAACCGAAAACATACAATTTCTTGGTATTAACTTTAAGAATATGCCTTTTTAATGAATAATACCTTAGAGGAGATATAATAGGAGTGGAAGCGTGGAGCATCTCCCAGAGTCAAGGATATGTAAGCAAACATTACAAGGTAGCTTATCTAAAACAAAAGGATGAGAAAATAAGTAGAATATCTTATATTCGTAGCTAAATGGAATTTTGTATAAAAATATGCTTATATGATGGAGGCACAAGTTTCATTCACTTCAAGAAACTGTGCACTCCTCTTCTACCAATATGATGGTGAAAAATTGAACACAGGCCAATAAATCAGAGATTCATTTGCGTACCACAATGGTGATAGCATCTGCAGTGCTTTCTCTTTTCAGTTCTTCCTCTATAGAACTTTCTGATGAAAATGCAAGTGTTAAATTCCTGGAATGCTCCATAGGCAAGAGCTCCTCCTGATAAGAAAATATATTTAGTATCATGGGAATCCATTTGATTTGTAAATTAGCAAACAAAGGCATATGATCACATTTAAATGGAACTTTCAGACAAGATTAGGTCTGCATTTGGTGTTTGGACACAAACGAGAAAAATCAAAATGTATTAGGTTTCTTTATCTTCCACAGATCTCACAAACCACTTGAGACACTGAACTGCTGTTTAATTATAAAGTTTCATTGGCAGAACAACATTTTATCTGTAGTTTTATACTTAAAAAACTTTGTGACTTCGAATCATGTGTTCTCCAAACCTGTAGAATTTAGAGGCCCTTTGATCAGGGTATCCTTGCACAATTGAAAGCTGCACTACACTATTAATTTGGGGAACATCCTCAAGCACATGAGAAGAAGATTAAAGATTCACCAGGGAGTTTTGCAGGGATAGCCACCAACAATACAATAGCATAATTATAGTCCCAGATGAGAGTATCAAAAAGTACTAGAGACAAGGATCATAAATATTCGGAAAAGTGCCAACTAAAGAACAAAAACATAATTAAGAAATCCAAATGGGAATGCACCTGCATAGGTACATTTTCGTCCTTCTGGCTGTTAATACGACGAATGACAACCGTTTGGGATATTAATTAGTGGTTTGGTTCTAGACACTGGATTCCTTTTCCTCTTCCTGTGGAAGAATACCCACCCAAGAAATGCAGAAACAATTACAATGTATAATATTGTCATTGCAACTTCAATGCATTTTGCCTGCACTTATCAACAATGGGAAGCACATCATATTCAAGTTATTTACACCAATGTGAAGAAATCTAATTTTCATAAGCATCAAAAATATTTTCTCACATTTAGAGGCCCTATTCTCATGGAACAGGAACCTTTCTTCGGAGGAGCAGGAAGAGTAGAACTTGAACAAACTGCTGACGAAGGACAATCACCACATAAACAGCCCAATAGAAGGATCAGAATCACATGCATGAATAATTTTCAGCTTTTGGGAATTAGAAATGCGAAGTACAGATTAGAACCTTTGCTAGCCGAAAGAAGGCTTTCTCCCATGCTTCTGTCCTCTTGGTATCATTCCCTTCCTTGTCAATTTCATTATTCACAGGATACGTCACTATGAAAGCAGAAGCCTGCTTGGAACGAATGATCACGTTCATATATACTTCGAGCAAGACACAAAAAAACAACAACTATGAATATGAAAAGAAATAAAAATGAAATTACCTCTGAAAATTGTAGCATTCAAACTGAAAAACAACTCCACCTTAGGAAAAACTGAATTCTGCAAGAGATCTCTCAAGCTTGTTGAACAACCACGAGAAAAAGAATAGCCTGCAGAAAGTATAGTAAGAGAATATAAGTTCATTGTTATCAAATATTAGAAAGAAATACAAAAAAAAGAAAAAAGCAAAAAACAATAATAGAACAAAAACATAATTAAATAGTTCAAATGAGAATGCACCCAACGTTAACTTACTCAATCAATCCTCAGTTGAAACTTAATTTGCTTTAACCTTGAAAGCTAGATCCCTTCTCCTTACATAATCTTCCGCCTCTTCTTCCTCACTCATCCAACGGCCGAATCCAGGTATAATAGCTCTAATCATCCATATGTGCTTTCTTCCGAACCAAAATTTACTGAATTGCCGAACAATAGGGCCAATGTATTCCTCACATAAACCAACAACAACCATTGCAACGATCTGAACAATGATGTTGCTAGTCATCTTGGAAAGAGTGGTCAAAGACACAACCATAAGGGCGGGAGTAAAACCAAAATCATCTGTGACAAAGAAAAAGCTAACCCCAGCTGCTACAGATAATGCCCCACAAACCAACATGAAAAAGGCATTCCTATCATCTAACCCATCAATGCTGACAAAGATGCTGAGAGTGGGAATTAAGACTCTATATACCCCCCAAATGAATTTATGTGCAATTTTTTTGAATTTACGACTCCGTCTACCTACCCTTTTGTATATTGCTGATAGGCATATGATCACCCCCCAAGACATGCCAAGAATCATTAACGCTACTGCTATAAAATGTATTTGAAACTCAAAGCTAGAAAACCGTGGGCCACATATAATATTCGCAGCGCGTGTGCGAAAAAAGAATAGAATTGTGGAGATAAACCCAAAAAGATGAACAATAAACGAGCACTTCTTGTGGTGCGGGCACCAATTGAAACGGCATTTTGTAAACCCACGCAAAATGGAAATGGCCTGGTCCCCCTAAAACAAAAAAAAAAGACTTAAGATAAAATTGTGTGTGATTATGTGTTCTTTGTTCACACAACAAGTGATATTAAAATTCAAATATGATCACTATTCTACTCAAGGAAAATGCACAATTAAACAAATTCGGTACCTTCATTTGGGCTTCTGCTTCTCGCATATGAATGCGTGTATAAATATGCGATGTTATTATATCGCGTGTTACCGGTTGAACAAGTTTCAGAAGTTCAGTAACAATTTTCAGGAAGATCATTACATCTTCCTCCCCAAAATTAGAATCAAACACTGAAAACAAAAAGAAAATGATAACTAAAATTTAAAAAAAAATCAAATTAAGAGACAAACAAAAATAAGCAAATTATAAAAAAAATCAAATTAAGAGACAAACAAAAATAAGCTTACCATTATCTATCACTGGAATAGTCTTCGCAACATTTGGTAGTTCTTTAGCAATCAAATTTATATAATTGCATAAGTCGGAGCCTGGCAGTAGAGTGTACCCTGAACATTTGTATGACCACTGATCCTCATCCTCTGCTACACTTGCTTCAATAATCTGTTCTTCATCGATCTCTATAGAATGCTGTGTAACAGTAATACCATATGTCCCTGCATACTCCTCGATCCCTGATAAAAGCAAAGCACACGAAAATTGAGATCGGATATGGCTATCTGTTAATAAATTAACAAAAAATACTAATTTTATTTTTGAATTATTTAATATCAGATCATTATCTTGCCGTTATAGTGCATGTTCATGTTTGAGCTTAACGAATGGAATTTGTATTGAGTCTTCACTTAAACAATACAGATTAGGCCTTAATGTTTGAGTGTGAGAGTTCCTCTATATCTCTTTCTTTCTACGATCAATAAAGTTTCCTACTCCATTCTATCGATTCTTATCAGTTTCCATACAACATCAAGCTTGAGTTCAAATCAAAATTACCATCTAATTCTATTTATGGCAATTCTAGTTGACTTGGCTCAATGACAAATCACTATGTAGTTAAGAGATGCACAAGAAATGCTCAATCACATAGTTCTAGTTAAGAATATCATGTTACTTACGCAGAGGCTTGGTATAAGCTTCCTCTATATAAGCCCAGGCTTCCACTTCTGAGAGCTGCTTTCCTTCCACCAGCCCTTTGATCAGGGTATCAGCATACTCTTTGCAAGGTGGATTGATAAGGAACTTCCTAGATATGGAACTGTCAATGTCGGAGAGACTGCACCTGGATTTAGGCAGGGAACAGGATATAAATGTGATATCGGTATGTGCTAACATGAGTTGGTAATACAATATATGTGGAAGGAAGTATATAGGGATCTCTGCTTACGTCATCGTGAGAATTGGAATATCTTCCTCATTTCCCAAGTAAACAACATTATGGTACCAGCCGCTCTGCTTCCAAGGGAACGAATCATAATTATATCACAATGTAATCAAAGGAGTTACTAGACATAGTTCTTCTGATCAAGAATGAGATGAGCTTAGTCATTACAGAGTTCACTCCGTTATGTAAGTTTTTTCAGTTTGAATAGTCTACCTGCAAGAGCTCCACTGACAAAGAGTTTTCAGTTTGAATAGTCTGTAGAGCGGCCAAGTCAAACAAAGGATTACTCATGTCATGGTTCGAAATATTCTCCTGGTGCAGCACATCATTGAATTGCTCCAGCCTAATACAAAGAAAAAATGAGAAAAAAAAATTCACAATCTAGATCCCAAAATATCCTCAGATAGGCCAAATGAAGTATTTGGTCCAAAAATTAACACCTACTCAGCAAGTATTCATGTACAATAAACACATAAAATCAGCAAGAAAAGACATACGTAATTTTGTACAGGCACGTGTAAGTTTTCTCCTGCACGTTACTATTGGGATGAAGAAAAGCAACACCTCCTGGGCCCCATGTAGCTGTACAATCTCCAGCAAAGAACAAACGGTGAGGTAAGGTTCTCCAGATAATCTTTTTAGGCTTGCTTTTGTCTGAAAGTTGTATAACAGAGGGGTTATGAAAATACAGCATATGCACTCATGAAAACATATACAATTTAGTTGAAGACGTGGCATAATCCATATTTGAGCCCGGTCTTTACCTGTCCACCTTCAATATAGCAGCAAAACTTTGGCATGCTCATGTTTGATCCGTAGGTTGCATACCATATATTAACTTTTGAATGCTCGGATCTCCACGAAGGTCTGTTAGTAGTCTCTTCACGGTCTATATCCAGTGAACATATCATTCCAACAATTTAAAGAAATGAACTCAAATCTTTGTGATCAAGACATAATTATGGTGTGTTTGTTACCTTCACTATCTGAATTAACTTTCAGGTTCGAAACAGGTTGTATATCATCCTCTGTAATCTGGACGTTTTCCGATGCACTTAGAGTAATGTTCTCCGTCTCAGACTCAGAATCAGAGCTCAAAATCTGGCACTGTAGATAGTTTATCTGTACAACAATTGTGAAGGTATATAAAATAACTTTAGTTATCCTACTGACATATAATTAATAATAATATACATAAAAAAATGAACTACAGGAACAGGTCATTTAAACTTAACTTTACAACATGCTACCATTATAGGTTCTGAGAAAAAAATTGGTGCATCACGGAAGAGTGGCGCTATTATGGTAGAATACAGGTTTCAAAAAATAATGACTAAAGTAACTTTTTTTAATTTCACTTTGATGTGTGCATATTATTTACTTCATAATATTTTCATAGAAATTTTCTTTCAAATCCAAATTCATAAATTTTCAGAAATACAGAGTGCTGGAAGCCAAATGCACAATAATGCGAAATGCAAGGTTTTAGATGCTGAAAATGCTTTTAGAAAGTTGGAATTGAGTAACTCTGTTAGTGTTGAAAGGGAAAATTCATGCCCCCTAATCAAGAAACAACATTTATGGAATAGTAGAAGAGTACAAAGGATAAAAAGTTTCAACCTCAATTTGAGCTGTTTTACATATCATCTTCTCGGGTAGTTCTACAGCAAGTACTGGCCAATATTTGCTCAATTCTTGGCGTACCTAAACAGATAAACCATGAGAAATTACTGACAGGTCACATCATGAGGTCCTCACATTTATGCCCCTCTAAATACATTAACTTAACTAGCTGAATTTTTCACATCCAACTGTTACCTCTCGTATCACACGCCATGTAGAAGCAAAAGGGTAAGCCTCTGATATCACCTTCGGAGACTTGCCATTTAGCAATACTTCAACACATGCCTGGGCAGAACTTGCAATGGAGTTGAGATTATGTCCTCCTTCGAGTGCCATAACAATCTTTCCTTTAGCAAACACCATCAACTACAATAGTAATAAAAAAGTTGAGTAATATCTGAATTGATATCAAGAAATAGTGAAGAAACAAGAGGTATCTAACCCATCTATTAATTACAGGAAAGTAATTCAGGAGCTAACCTTGTCGAGCATAATTGAGTACCCATTTGGGCTAATAAGACAGCCCCCCAGAGGGTCCCCAATGGCTGTTCAAAGTAAATTTCAAAAAAGCAAACTTGTAAATAAACCTTTATTTTAATGAATAAACTACATCACACTTTCAAATTTATGTTTGAATAGAGAAAAAATGATATAAAAAAGTGCACAACTTTAATTGCATGGCACAAACAAATGTTTCATGGGCACCTTTGGCATTTATACGCAGAACATCAAGCAAGGATCTAGAACTCTAGCTTAAGCTTAAGGTGCCTGTATCTAATTTGTGATAAGCCTCTAGGTGGCATCAAACACAATGTGTAGTCTTCTGTATTCAAGTCGAGGTGGGATTATACTAACACAGTGATTGCAGGATGCAAGTTTAGTGCAATACTTGAAGTAACTAATAACCACAAGATACTCGAGGAGTTCGGAAAACTCCAGCTCAGAAGATTTTATATTGCTACTAATTAGTCAGTAAGGGTCAATAGTCTGTAAGGGTCAACAAGCATGATTTTTTTACTTGTTACTCAGAAAGTGCACTTGTTTTCTCTTCCCTTTTCTTATTTTATGAAAGAAATACTGAAAGTCATTATTATCAAGGAATAAACTTTTAGGTTAAACACAGTAGATTTATGTGCGCAAAAAGCTTATTGTATTGATTTATGACAAAAATAATAAAACGGAATAAGCCATATTCCACCAATAAAACACTTTCTATAAAGTACAGATAACTCCAAAAAAGGATGCATGATAATGCAAGAAGCACGTTTTGAGATGCATAAAGGATGAGCTAGCAAGAAGCACGTTTTGAGATGCATAAAGGATGAGCTAGCAAGTAATTAGGACATAACTAACCTGCATCAAATCCAGCAGAGATGACTATCAAGTCAGGGTCGAATTCCTTAGCAACAGGGACCAATATGTGGTCCCAAACAGCAAGGTAGTCAGCATCTCCACAATTCCCATGCTCCCAGGGGACATTAATGTTGTGGCCAGCACCTGGGCCTTCGCCAGTCATGACATATGAGCCATCATGACCAGTTGGATAGAAGGTCCCATAATCATGTCTAATAGACATTTTAAAAAAATGTAAGCAACAAAAATCCCGCAACATAGCAAGAAACAAATCTCAAATAGTACTAAGAGCCATTATCACATTTATGGATTTAAGAAACTTCCTTTAATTTGGTTTCACTAATAGAGCACAAACATCAACAAGACATAAAATACATATCAAATGTTAATCCAAAAGTTAACATTCCATCCATGCGCTTTAGCAACATATTGAAGCTTAAACTTAGATTTTCCATGTACCTATGCACTGAGAAGAAGAGTACTCGAGAATCGTTGTAGAACATCTTTTGAGTACCATTTCCATGATGTACATCCCAGTCAACTATCAGGATTTTGTTGATCCCCAATTCCCTCTGCAGTATGAAAAGGTGTTACATAAGTTCTACAGGCATGGAATCCTAAGATATTCATGAACAAGACTAATTAAAAAGGAACTAATACTCACTCTTTCATTCAGTAGAAAACTTGCAGCAATAGCAACATTGTTGTATAGGCAAAACCCCATCGGTTCATCTTCCTTTGCGTGATGACCAGGAGGCCTTACAATAGCGAAGGCCGAGTCGAGTTCCCCAGAAGCAACTCTTTCTACAGCCTATAGTAGCAAATGCACATAATTGGGAAGTTAGAGATGGAATTGTTCGAGAATTATAAGAAATCAATATTAAAAACTCATTGACTAAATGTATGATCTAAATGTTTGAAGTGATAAAATCGAAATTATATTATGTCCAACAATATAATGAGTCAAACCTCAATGACCGAGCCGGCAGCAAGAGAAGCAGCTACAGTTGAGCCTTTATTGAAATATATTAGGTTAAATCTTGAGGCAATATTTTTTCTCGTTGGATCAGGGATTCTTGAAATCTTCTTAATCAAATCGATATGACTTTTTGCATGAACCAACGATAGATGATTATCTTCTACATCCTTCGCGCTCAAAATAACACATCTGGAAGAAGTAATGTTAGAACAGTTCAGAATCATTTCTCAAAGTAAACAACACGATTTCCAAACAACGAAACAGTAATCCCAAATAGATTGACAAATTTACTAGCATAACAAAATTTAAAAGTTACAACTAACTAAACCATATCACCACAATCAGAAAACTCTCTCTATCAAGCACAAGCACAAGTACAAGAAACTAATTAGGTAAATAGGGACCTACCTTTGAGCAAGGCCAGAACAATGGAGGCGTTCCCATATGACCCGAACCCGATCAGGGCATTCGGGGTGATCCCTGCCATCAGGGGAGTAGTGTTTACACATTCGCTCATCAAATATCAAACCCACCAGCCGATCTTTAGCGCTCGAACTCTCGGTCATTTTCATTTTTTCAAGTCGCGCGTGCACCATATTTAAATCTACATCATCATCGTCATCTGAAACCTGCGAATTACATTCCATGCCAGGGAAAAAGTTGTGTATATGGTTAAGAGAAAAAAAAAATAGTTAAATCAAATATCGATCATTTTATCCCAGAGTTTCAATGAAATTTCAGATACGTCTGACCATTGTGTTTGAATAGCAAAAATTTGAGGTACAGAGAATTGCCAATACCATGAATTCATGTCGCGCGTGCACCATTATGAAGTTTGAGCTTATTGAACTGTCCAGAAAGCAAGCTAGCTTGGTTTGCGTACACAAACCTAATCAAATAGTAGCACTAAACTTAAAAGGAGAGAAAATGTACACAAACCTAATTAAAGAGAGATAAAGCATGGAAAAGAGTATCAGTAAACTAATTAACATGTATGACCTCATATGTATTTATCCGGAAAAAAAAAAACCAAAAAATCTATGAATCATTCAACAGCAAGTGTTCGAAATTTTGCAGCAATTTAAAGCATGGAAGAAGCCATGATCATATAATTTACAGAAACAATTAACCAAATGAAACATGCAAAGAGCTTATTACCTCTAAATTTTCTGCAAATTGAAAAGGGGGCTGCTGGCAGAAGGGGGCAAAAACGATCAAATAAACTACAAAATGGAATGGATAAGATTATATCAGCATATACAAAATGGAATGGATAACCTGTAATAGAGCTAGGAATTATATCAGCATATACAAAAAGCTATTTATGGGCATAAACATTACTTAACCAACAGAGCCAAGCAATGCAAACATGGCAATTCTAATATGGTTAGGATATTAATCCCTCTACATAAGGTAAATAGCGATCCTCATTAGATAATAATTATTTTCTGAATTGACTAACTCTCCCACTTTGGTAACTCTTCTAAAATAGCAGCGTGGGAAAGAGCAACAGCAACCTGGTTTTCAGAGAAGCCAAACCATATTGAATTCATATATCAAATCATCTAAAGTTAAACAACTTTGGAATTTGGCCTGTATAAACTACCAAGAAGGAAAACTAAACCATAAGAAGGTGAAAATTTATTCTTCCATAATCAGACAGCTAGTACAGTAGATAGCCACATAGGAATGGGTTCTGTGTTCCAAGAAGATCTTATCACAGGAAACTGTCCCAGTGACTTAACTAAGATTTCATAAATGCGAACCATAGGCTCTATGACAAATGACAATAACTAGACAGCTCAGTTATCAGAGATGAAATCAATTCTCATATTCCTAGTAGCAATGTCAACTTAACCAAAAAAAAAAAAAAAAAATGAAACCTAGATGACAAACTCCTAATGACCGGAACAGCAAGTTAACTGTATAGCAGCAATCAAAGTAAAGGTATCCAGCTGCATTCCAGAATATTATCTTCATAGGGTATCCAAATCAGGCATATGCAGCCAAGTGATGCAATCAATACATTAGACCAATACGGTTACAAATATAAACAATTAGCCAAGCAATGCAAACATGACAATTCTAAAATGGTTAGGATATTAATCCCTCTACATAAGGTAAATAGCGATCCTCATTAGATCATAATTATTTTCTGAATTGACTAACTCTCCCACTTTGGTAACTCTTCCAATTCAGCAACCCCCTACTCAAAATAATATTGAGACTACTACAACACCATTGTATCCAAAGACTTTTTAGTAGCATTTAGCCTTTCTCCTTCAAACCAAATGCGATTATCCATTCATTAAGTGAGTTCATTGTTCATCACCTTGCACTAACATACAATTATACATTAATTGAGTGAGTTAATTGTTTATCACCAACCACTAACACAATAAGATTGTAATCTCATACATACTCAAAAGCATTTTTGGGAAATAGGTAGTCGACTATACGGTAATACCTATAAACAGGCATTCAATCATGAGCATGTCCCATTAAATTCTTAAGACAAGATATCCTTTGAATGCAAAACAGAAAGAATCAGTTTCACATAAATCCATAAACAAAATGCCCTAGAGTCTCCACCTTCTACGTTCATGATCCTAATCAGAAACAGGTCAAATGCAATTTTCTCAATCCCAAAATCTTCACCAAAATTTATATCACATTACAATTATTGATGAATCTATATGTTCTAGAATAATAGTCGGATCAGATCACCATTTAATAAAGAGTAATTTAATCAAGGTCAAGAAGAAGTCTGTGCAGAATTAAATACCATCAATTTGTAAAGTGCGCGTCGACGGCGGGAGGGAGATACAGCGGCTAGCGAAGGGCGAAGCAAGCAGACACGACCGCGGGCGCTGGGAAGGGGATTCGACGGCAGGCGGCGACGATGGGAGATACGGCGGCAGGAGATATTACGGCGGTCTGCGGTCAGGGGAAGGGATCGGGTTTACGACGTCGCCAATGATAGGAGTCGACGACGGCGGCACTTCGGCAGGGATGAACGGCAGTCGGCGGCAATGAACGGTTAAGTGAAGAGGCTAGGCAGCGTATACGTTCGTCTATCTCTAGGATTTGGAAAAAAAAAATATCCTATTTACTTAATTTTAAAAACATAATTAAGTTTTTTAAATTCCTTTTATTATTTTACCTTATTATTATTATTACTTCCCCTAATTATAATTTCTATTTATTACTTCTCCTTATTATAATTTTAAATTCCTATTATTACTTCCCTTTAAAAAAATCCTATTTATTTAAGGAGTGATTATGTTCAAAAAAAAAAAAAAAGTGGAATAATATAGACGACACTTATTTTCGCGTCGTTTATATAGAAATAGACGGCGTTGTATTATCGCGTCGTTTATATAGAAATAGACGGCGCTGCACATATAATTAATACTTAGGAAAACGCAATAACAAAGACGACGCGGTGGAACGCGTCGTCTATATGGGTATAGACTATAGACGACGCAAAATATTCGCGTTGTCTATAACCATATAGACGACGCGTTCCACCGCGTCGTCTATCAGCGCCCATAAAATAGATGATGCACTTACGCTTTTGCGTTGTCTATTAGGATATAGACAACACGAATGAAATTCGTGTCGTCTATATTGCGTAGTCTATTACCTTATTTGTTGTAGTGTATACTCCCTCCATCCCATGTCAATAGTCACCTTTTTTTTGGCATATTTTATTGTTGAGTGTGAAAATATTGTCATTTTAAAAAATGTGACAATTTGATTGGGATGTCCGATTTGATAAGTGTGACAATTCTACTTGAACAAAATAAATATTGTTTTCTATTATTTATATATTTTTAGATATTATATATATATTTAAATAATATACCCAATTTATTTTATTTATATATTATACCCTCAATTTTAAAATTTTCAATCCAATGTAAAACATGCACTTAAAAAGAAGAAGGCAAAACAAGCATAAGTTTTAAATGTGACGCAGCAACCAAATAAAACGTGCACATGCACAAGTCCCTACCACAATATAATTTAATCTCGTATGATTATTACCTCTAAATTTTCTGCAAATTGAAAAGGGGCTGCTGGCAGGAGGGAGCAAAAACGATCAAATAAACTACAAAATATGGAATGGATAAGATTATATCAGCATATACGAAATGGAATGGATAACCTGTAATAGAGCTAGGAATTATATCGGCATATACAAAAAGCTATTTATGGGCATAAACATTACTTAACCAACAGAGCCAAGCAATGTAAAAACATGGCAATTCTAATCTGGTTAGGATATTAATCCCTCTACATAAGGTAAATAGCGATCCTCATTTTATAATAATTATTTTCTGAATTATGCACGTAATGTGGTAAACACACGCATTATTGTAAATGGAAATTAGAAGAGGGAACAAAAAAATGAACAAAGCAGATGTCACCTGGACTTATAGATAGATATCACATCTACTTTTATTAATGGCAATACAAATTGTTTTTGAAGAGATATATATCCACATTCATTGTCCTTTCATTAGTTCACCCCAAAATTAAAGAACAAATTCCCTCCATGTGTTCGCCATACCTCACCGCCTATCCAAAAATAAACTATTTATACATGGCTGTCGAAATCTTTTAAATCTCAAGCTCGATTGCACAGTGTTTTATTTTTGGCAGGAGTGAAATTCCTATGATAGATTTTGTATTTGGCATCTGAGGTTAGAAAATAGTCTCTATAATCTATAGGAAATTAGAATCTTTCTATCGAAGAGATCGCAGAAAGTAGTGAACCAAAAATGAGACCTTCAAAGTTTTTACTGTAACCATTCAATATTGTTTTATTAAAGAAAATTGGCTGAAGGCTCTCAAAGGTGGAGACACTTTGTGTGTGCATTTCCTGAACAGAACATCTGCTGCATGTTTTAACATTACCCTGTCATTTCACTGAGTGTTTTTGCTTTACTTTCTGACACAAGAATTCTATCAATTTTACCTCTAAATTCTATCAGTTTTACCTCTAAATTCTATCAATTGATATATATTTGCTCTATGCTTAGTTATATGTATAGGAGGATTGCTAAATATTACCCTTACATTGTCAGAAAACAATGCAATGACTATAATTTGTCTGTCTTTGTGGTCAGCTACTTGTACCACTTTGACAGCAATGTATAAATAATTGCTCCGACGTGTTCCATATTCTTGTATTTGAGTTAAGAGATGCTAATGAGGAGGATATTTCTGCTTAGAACTATGACAGAGAAGCTCAATATGCTTGATTCCAGACATGTAGACATATTTATACTCTTAGCTACTATAAACAAATCATTTCACTGATTGAAACTTGTGCATAAAAGAATTAAATAATCTTAGATAGTTTATAGGAAATAAAATAGCCAAGCTGGGACCAGTAGAACTCATAGAGGACTCTTTCAGACAATAATGAGCAAAATTATGCAACCTTTCGGACACTTTAAACAACAGATTAAGCAAAAAACAAAAATAACTATATCTATATTATAGGGTCCCTTTTGCCAAAGTACCCTCATCCAATCAAATCACTGCCTTCATATTAGTTATTGATAGTATCAAGCAATTTAACCAAAATATTTTCAGATTAGGGGAAGGTGAGGGATATGGAATGACACCTGTCAAACTATCAACGTGCTAGTCCTTTTCAAAAATATTAAACATTTTGATGATTAATCCAATGAAAATGATACCATATAAAACGGAAATAAGTGAACGTGGGGAAGTGAGTCTGGTATTATTAAAAATCTACCTGGAACTATCCAGCAGAAATAATCTTTACCCAAGTTTGGACCTGTCCCTAATCCTACAAACCTCAATAAAGAACAAAGATCTAAAAAGGCATTGTTCGTGCAATTTATCCACCTTTAAAGCTCTGTATCAGATGATGAATGAATATTTCCATGTTGCCTGAATAATGAGTACTAAAATGATTAGGGCATTCACCTAGTCTGAGTACTAATCATTGGCATTAGCATTATCTCAATATCAAGCTTCAGGAACTTATACTAATGGATATCTGTAATGATTGTAGATCTTCAAGATGAGGTAATCAAGATTCATATAAATTAAAATTATGTCGAAGACCAGATGTACTGACTCGTAAACGATACAACACAGAATGGAACCAGCCATATTATTTGCAGTTTCACCCAAGAAAGCAAGAATCACTTTGACAACAATGTATAAACAGTTTCACCCAAGACAACAATGTATAAACAGCTGAGGTCTATTTGGCCAAAAAATCCTAATTATCTCAATTATTGAATGCTAGAAACCTTATGGAGACAGAGAAATTCACATCAATTTACTGATTAAGAATTTGAATTAGGAAATAATTCGGTAATTAAAAGATACCTCTTCTTGGTTTTGAGACAATCTTCGTGGCCGGAGAAGCCCTTGGCGCGGCCTTAATTTCCTCCGCCGGGAACAGGAATCCGTCAATTCCTTGAACGGATATCGTTGTTGGTGTAAATGTCGGGGTTCAATTTTCGGAGCCTTCGCCCTGACCGAATTTGACGGAGCCGTCAGCCTTCTCCACCACCACCTTGTGCGGCAAGACGGCAATGAGAGACGTCGACGGCGGCACTCCGACAGAGACGAAGGCGCAGTCGGCGCAGTCGACGGAAGGGATGCGAAGAGGGCTGCGGCTTCTTTGTGCGATTTTGATTTTCAATTAAGATCGATTTGTGTGATTTCAATTTGCAAAGTTGGATTTGAAAAAAAATAAATCCTATTTATTTTTTAGGGGAACCCTTAAAAAAAATTCTATTTATTAAGGAGTGGTTTAATTTGCTAAAAAAAATAGTGGAATAATATAGACGACACTTATTTTCGCGTCGTATATATGAAAATAGACGGCACTGTATTATCGCGTAGTCTATTTCCAAATACACGACGCAAATATAAGTGTCATCCAACTGCACATATAAATAATACTTAAGAAAATACAATAATAAAGACGACGCGGTGGAACGTGTCGTCTATATGGGTATAGACGACGCAAATATTTCGCGTCGTCTAAATGCTGATAGACGACGCGTTCCACCGCGTCATCTATCAGCGCCCATAAAATAGACGACGCAATTGCGCTTCCGCGTTGTCTATTAGAATATACACAACACGAATGAAATTCGCGTCGTCTATATTGCGTCATCTATTAGCTTATTTGTTGTAGTGTCTTCATCGTGCAAGAAAATTATCCATATACCTTCTACCTGATGAGTTTATGATGTTTACTCTTTGGATTTCACGTTGTTAATAATGTAATAACGCCATCTTACACAATCCAAATCAACAAAGATACACTCAACCACGATCCAATTTAGTCTTTGTAGGGGGGGAGTAAAACACCTTCTCTTCAAGACATGCAATGCAAAAGGTAAATATCAACCCCATCATCGGATGATGTCTTTATTATTCCTAAACAGATTGAATCTGTCACCAGAAGAACTCCCAAAAGACTTTTAACAAGTAATCTTGAATTTCGAAACAAAAATTGAAAGTTGAAATGAAACCGCACCCCAAAATAACAAATAATATAATATTCATAGTTTGTTATATATGTGCAAAATCGCATATTATTTGGGATAGAATTCGTCAATTTAACATTTACCCCATTGTCAATGTGAAAGAAATGGATACATGAGCAATCATTGCATTCAACCATAGGCAATGTTTACATTTTTTTGTAGCATTAATGCTTTTGGATTTTATCTTTTAAGGTAAAATTTTGAATATCTATGTTCATAATCTTACATATATGCATTTAGTCTAGTTGAATTATTTTGTAGTGAAGTTAAGATATGTGGATAATGAGAAACTTTCACGAGGTGTTGCGGAAACAAAAATAAAGAATCATTAATGAATTTATTTGTTGCATGCATACTATAATTCATCTTATATGTATTTATACGAGGGTTTGAGACTTCTTTTTATTTTTAGTTCAGTTGATTAGGTTAGTATGAATGTGAGAATTAATATTTAATATCGATCAAGAATGTTCCTATTAGAATTGTTTCATTAAAATAATTAATCAGATGATTGGATTTTGCTTTCATAAGAAAGAAAAGTACTTCGTAGTTGACTTTATTCCGTTTCCCCATGCTAAAAGGAAAAAAAAATAAAATCATTGAATAAAATATGATATTTATAAGATCACATTTGATAAGTCTTGAAAGTCTAAAGTAATGCCAAAAACGTACCGTGATACTGTCTCATATTAGTCATGAATTATTGAGATTATTCGTCATTAACATAGGTAGGATAGCCACCACCTTGCAACCGTCCACACTAGATCTCCAACCTTCCACCACCGTGCAAACACCCACACAGGATCCCTCCTCCGCCATCTTCCAGGATTCCTCCGACTGAGCACCGCCGCGGCCAGCGACTGAATAACTCTCCTTGTCCGGTGTTCGACTGGCGAAAGAGTTCCATGCTCAAATTGGGGTCTGGTTGGGGTTTTCTTCGCGCGATTCTTGAAGGGTGGAGGCCACGCCATGCTTTGATTTCGGCCGGCTAAAATTGGGGCATTTTTGCTTTCTGGGTACTCTGCGATCTCTCTGGTGTCGGCGACGTGTCTTACCAAACGTGGTGATTCTATGCATCGCGAACCAATTGGGGATTTCGCGCAGGGGTTTTCTGGTGTTTGTCGTGAGCCCTAACTCTTACGATTTGGTGATTTATTGGTTTGGGCCTTCTGATTCCGCGACGGGCAAATTATTGCTCTGCGTTTTTTGGCAGCTCCGATTGGTTTTTGGGTGAATCGGTGGTTGCTCAATTGTAAATCCAGTGATTTCGCTTGCGGCGACTGTTACTGTGAGTTTTCAGATTTAATGGCTTCAGTTGAGGAAAGTCGTAGTTTCAAAGGGGTTGTTTCAGGGGGTTCTGGTGATCATACTTCCCCACGGTCCTATAATCCATGGGTGAGGAATGAAGGGAATTTCAATACAGTCCCTGGGTTGTTGAAATCGCAACTTGACCTCCCTCGTGTTGACCCAACCTTATAATTAATGGTGCTACTATTGTCCTGTTGAGAGAGGTTGGGGTTATTGTTATTTGGGCTGCTTTGGTGGTCGTTTTCCGGGGAAGGCAGCAACGAAGAGGATGGTTTCCCAGTGGCCTTGTAAAGCTGCTGTTTCCTTTCATCCGAATGGCTGTATGGTCTTTCTTTTGAAAAAGAAGATGATATAGACTGAATCTTGCATTCTGGATGTCCGGGTGTGTTCGGCATTCCGCTTTTGATTGGCGTTATTCCTCTGGATTTCAGATTTGACATCGCACCCATTCGGATGTATTTGCCAAATCTGCCGTTGTCTCTGTGCAAGATTGCTACTGTGGTCCGCGTGTTTTGGTGTGGATATGATTGGGGTTCCGCATGTTTTGGTGTGGATATGATAGTGTTTGCATCAAATTACCTAGTGGCTCTACTTCTACGCAGACTGTTACATTCGATGGTATACTTAAGTTTTGTAGGTTTTGTCGCTGCTTGGGACATTTTGCTGTTTCCTGTCATAATATTAAGGACAGTCATGGGGCTGATAAACCCCTACAGAGCCCTGCTGCTGTTGATGCAAATCCTCGATCTGTTGCCCCTGTTCCAGTTTTATATGGAGATGGGTTGAATCAGCATATTCGTTCTTCTGCACGTGTTGCTGGCCTATCAGTTGATACGATCATTCATGATGCTCCTCCCATGCCAAAGAGGAGGTCAGATTCTTGGAATATTCAGCTCGAAGGGGCGTGTTCATCACCTGCCCCTGGGACTGTTAGTTGTACAAATTCTGTTGGCTCGGTCAGGGAGCTTTCTGCTTCTTGCTCTGAACATATTGTTGATGGCACCGCTGATCAGGATCTTGAGGATGCTGGTTGGACTAGGGTGACTCGCAGGAAACGTATTGGGAGGGATAGAGATCCTGCTGAACCCCTATATGGCCATAATTCTGCTGATTCAACTAAACCAGCTGAGGCAGACTTTAAAGCTGCTGCGCAAAGGACTGTTAAGGTTCCTTGTCCTGCTAACTGTGTGAGTGAACCTTCGGTTCAAAAGAAGCTCTTTCGGGAAGTTGAGAAGATGCTGCAGCGATGCAGATGGTGACTCGAAGCAGGATAAAGAAGAAACATGGCTGATTCCTGCTAAACAGCAGGTTTGCGGGGTGTTGCTTTGTTGCTGATTTCTGTTGTGAGTCGGCTACAGGGCTGCTGTGTTGTGCTTTGATGGTGCAGGGGGTTCTGCACCTTTCTGATGCTCGATGCTGGTGGTTTTTTTGCTGCTGCTGCTGCATGTTTCTGTTTCAGCAGCTGGTTGGCTGCTGCAGTTTTCCTACTGCTTGTGGCATGTTGCTGTGGTGTGCTGGTTTTGACTGCTGGTGGTTGTAGTCGGTTGTGGAGGAAGGGTGGTTGCTACTTGCTAGTCTATCTTAATTGTTTATTATACAAAATAATATGTGAATTTGTAAATCTATTCTTTAGTATTAATGTCAATCCAACATAATATTTCTATTGACTTCCAAATCCTCAAATTGATTTTTTCTTTTTCGTTTCCCCACTAAAAAAATATGTAATGTTTAGCTATTTATAATTCATGTTTAATTGAGGAAGATAAAAAGGTTGTTCAATGTATGTAGAAGTAGATAAGCAAGAATATTAAATCTAAGAAATCATACATGAACTATACATGAGATGGCATAATTCACATAGGAGATTAGGGCACACATTAAAGTTTGATGGGCTATACGTTTGATTTTGAGTTTTATTATAATAATTAAAATTTTAAATTGAGGATTATAGGAGTAAGATTGTAATTAAATATTATTATTCAATTTTTTTCTTAAAAAAAGGATTATGTTTAGAAAAACGTGATTACGTGTAAAATTACACCTAACTGGGGATTGAAAGCGGGTATTTAGATTTGTCAAATTTAATTAAAAATATGCTGATTAGATTAAAAGAAGGTCTCAGGTTAGGCACGCCTAAACGGTTTAGGTGATTTTTATCTATTAATCCAAGTCAAACCCATCTAATATATCACAATTGGGGATTAATAAATTTTTTTTTGATGGATGAACTCATTTGGGTATGAATAAAACCCGCCTAAACCGTTTAGGGGTGCCTAATGCAAGATTTTACCTTAGATTATTGGGTTCACTATAGAGCTCCAATACCTTCCATTTTAACTAATATCTGTTGTGTGCGATATTTAGTGGATTTACAGCCTTTTCTTCAAAAATTTTATTTTTATGTCGGTGTATCAATCAAATCTAAATTTTATATCACAATGTGACGAAATTAGTGAAATTTACTTTATTTTTTCATCAGTTTCACCCACTTATCCACCGTAGTCACATAATAATGTACCCACATATGATATGATAATATAAAATTGTTGGTGAGGTAATTTTAATTATTATTATCATCTCTAATAGTATATTGCTATTGGTTGTGAACACATTAATACGTGTTTATGGTCGACATTGAAGCTTTTTTTTTTCACATTATAAATTTTTTTCTTCATGTTTATTTCTAGTTAAAAACACTAAACCTTCATTCATTTAGAGCATTTTTAATTAATAAAAGTAAATATTAGAATAAAACTAATAATATTAAAAATTGGGGTAGTATTTATAAATTTTTCGATCTGTTATGATAGGCCCAGTGCATAGTAGACCTATATAAAAAGAAACATCTGAAAGAAGTTGTTGATAGGCCCAGTGCATAGCAGCTTAAAATTCTTCTGCCTGCTATAATTTTAAAATATTGTTTTTTTGTTTTGGGCTTCAGCTAAAAATAAAAGAAAAGCTACAAAAGATCAGTCCGATTCAAAGTTGTAATGGGGCCCAGCCCTCATTATTCTCTTAAGTTGAAGCTCTAATTATTTTAATAATAATCTATATCTATATATATATATTAAAGTAAGCATAAAAGAGTAAGAATTAGTTGCATTAATTATTTATTAGTTAACTATATAGTTCATTAATGAATAGGTAAAATATTGTATAATAATAAATACTTAAATTTTATTTTCCTAGATCATGTATTAGATCGATCATAAATATTCAAATTGAGATTGATTTATAATTGTTATTTAAAGTTGGATTTTTAATTGATATTTAGAATTTATACATGGGTGATAATATTTGATAATGAGTATATGACACTGTGGCACCTTTATATACATAAAATTTTTTGTAACGACGATTAATTAAGAATATGCATGTTTCAGTGTCACGATTTCACAAGATGAAAAGTAACATCAGGGATAGAGCAGAATGCTTCCACGTCTTTGGACATCAGGCAGAAGCTTGAGAGCTGACGTGGCAGCCATCAATGGCAAACGATGAGAGATGACGGGCACAACGTGACCTTGATCGATTGCAGGCCATATATTCTTCCGTACTTGATTAATAATTGATGCCTTGTCGCGCATTTCTAGTGTTCGTAGACTAATCACTAGCAAATAAATTAAATTTCAATGTTAAGGTTTTTTATTTAGAAATTAAACTAGCTAGCTAATTAAGGGCGTACTATTTATTTACCTCGAATCTGATAATTGTATGCACACAATTCGTTGAGATTTACAGCAGCGTGATGTTTCTGTGCGTCCAATTCAACAATGACTCGAATTCCACCGTTCTTCATACGCCTTGGAAGACTGACGGGAATACAAGGCCCACAATCCAATACTACATCTACACCTATATAATTATATTATATTATGAGTATATATTAGCATTCACTTCAACTCCCATTATCTAGTCTATTTACTATAATAGACACTTAATAACAAAATATAAATAAATAAAAATATATTATTCATTTAATTTGAATATACCCGAAGATTAAAAAAATACCTTCCCTCTTTGTTTCATCATCGAATAGAGAGTATTTATCCCCTTCAATTTCATGAATAATCACATCTGCGCCAAGTTTTTGACAAAGTAGTATGCCTTCTTCGGTTCCAGCTGTGCATGAAGAGGATTTTCAGAGTTCTATTAATATAGTGTTTTTTTTTTGTAGCTAGGGTTAAGTGCAAATTATTAATTTTTTTTTCAAATTTATATCTAGGTTTTTTTATTAGGACATTTAATTTAATTGCTCACCAGTAGCGGCGATGACCTTGAAGCCCTTGTATTTTGCAACCTGAATTGCAATAACACCAATTGCAGTCGTGGCACCATTTATCTACAGATTTAATGTTGATAGGTCAATTAGTTTCACTCTTTCAAATCCGAATCGAATATTCGAGGTATAATATAATATAATAATAATAATAATAATAATAATGTCCATACCAATATAGATTTGAGTTTGTTTTCTGAAATTGGGAGAGGAATAGCGGAGAGAGCCTTCCACACGATGCAAGTAGCATATGGCAAGCTGGCAGCATCAGCCACCGTGACGGAGGCTGGCACCGGTAGAACTTGATCTTCGCGAACCACCGCTTCTTCCGCGTAACCTCCTCCGTCCAGAATAGCGCACACCTTAACAAAATTGGAATGAAATTAAGCGTAATTTTCTTTTGTGCTTAATCATGAAATCTTTGAGAATTTTTTTTTTTAAAAAAAGAGTTTAAATTCAAGCATTGAATTGATGAGATCAATAAATATATAAATTTATTCTTATTTAACACAAACCAATTTTTTAGAGAAATAATTGGTTGTTAATATAAAAATAAATAGGAATCAAGAAATAAATTGTAGTGGATGAATGTTATTGTTGTGTACCTTGTCGCCAACCTTCCAACGCAGCACTCGGTGTCCGACGGCCTTAATGATGCCGGAGCATTCATGGCCGGGATTATAGCGAAAGGCAAGCAGATCACAACTGTTAACACCGGCGGCAACAATCTTGATCAACACTTGATTGGGTCTGACTATTTGAGGGTATTCCAATCGTCGCATCTCCATGACGCCGAAGTCCAAGGCTTTCTTCACCATAGCCCTCATCTTCAGTTTCGACCTTCTCGGCTTCGTCGTCTCCGATTCTCTGTCTTTCTTCTCCACTTCATCGCTATCACCATCACCATCACTAAGCCTTATCCTGCTAATCAACCGCTTTGCTAGAAACATTCTGCCTTGGCTATCCAACTAATAACATACAGATACTGCACATTAATATATAATACTCTACTCTGATTAATATGTATCTCTCTATATAGTTTAATTTTGATGTAGGACCATCCGATTCCGGTTAGGTTTAGGAATCTTTGAGTTAATTTCGGCGCGCGCGCGCCCACCT